>VDFB02034802.1:0-22832 GCA_007258455.2 Sequoia sempervirens
AATTCTCAAGTTTATCACATCAATGTATTTATTTAGGAACATACATCATCGAGTTGTCCCATACTTGTAGCAAAATCCATGATATGATAAATAAAAAAATTCTTACTCATAAAATGTACAACTTTTGAGAATGAGACATGTGAAAAGAATCTTATCATGCATTGAAAAGGCTGCAAAAATCTTTTATTTTTATTACAAGTTCTTCTTGTTCATTCTCATTAGCATGGTTTATAACACTATGAAGTTGGTTGGTTCTTAGCAACTCCCTAGCTGAAGCCTACTGTGAAAGTTTGATGCAAAAAAATCTCAAGTTTAATTGCATCAAAGTATTTATTTACCAGCACATGTTGACAAGTTCTATATTTGTAGTAAAATCTATTGATGTGATAAACCAAAAATTGCTGAGTCATGTATTTAACACAACTTTTAGGAATGGAACATTTCAAAACAAATCTTAGCACATAATGAAAAGGCTTCAAAAATCTAGATTTGTCTAAAAAAAATTCATTCCATTATTTAGCACTTATTATTAATTGTTTAATCTAGCCACAGGGTATGTGCAGGATCATCATGGAAAAACCAAGCCCTTAAGTGGCAAAAAATTTAGAAAAATCAGAGTTAGGCAACTTAACTTAAAAAATTGAATAAGTTATCTACATTATTTCAAAAATATGTAAGAATAGAATCTATAGAAAATTTAATGAAGTTTCTAAACTACTAGGTTTGTTTTGTCCAAAAATCTATTTGGTGAAATTTTGAAGGAATTTCAATGTGTGAAGTGGTACTTAAATTTCCAAGGAAAAGAAAAATAAGAATAGATGTCTATCGACCAACCTAACCACAATAAAATGATAATATTTTTATAAGATTTTTTAGATATAGTAGGACTCATGCCTGATGTGATGCATATTTTTTGTAATTTTTTTTTCCAAGTAAAATAATTAATTATAAAATTTATTACAAATTTTTAAAACATAAAGCTTCATTATCATTTTGACCACCTTAACTTGGTCAAAACTTCAATAAATTCATTTTTTCTTTTTTTAATCTTATAGTATGCGAAGCATAGAATGTCATGGATGTTTTGGATTCAAAACATCTGATACTATTTGAAAGCTATAGATGTTTTTCAATCAGCCTATCAATGAGGACTTTAGTTGTAATTTGAATAGAAAATGGATAATAAGTACTTATTAAATTCAAAATAAAACATAATTTATATTAGTGGAAAGCTGAGAATCTCCTTTAAAAACCCTTTTCATTTCATTAATTATGCATAAAAAAATAGTTGTCAGACACATACCCATCATATTGCCACTTTTTGGTCCATCATGATCATGCACATACCCCACATGTAACTAGAATTTGCAACGCATCCATACACAAACACATATTCTCTAACATATTAACATATATATAGTTTTGTATTGGCATAATCCGTGAACCTCCTTTATGTGCAAGTGTTACTATATATACCTCTCTCTATATAGAATTGCCTCCCCCTCTATCTATGTTTCTTTTTCCTAATCTCTTCAAAGATCAATTAAACTATTAGATTTTTTATATATATTAATTTAATTTGTTCTATTAAAAATATATTAATTGGTAATTATAATAATTTCATATTTATATTTAATTTAATTTTTATAGAATAATAATATATAATAATAATAACCAATATATACTATTATATATAATAATAAATATAATTATATTTTATATTATATAAAAATATAATAATTAATTATAATAACTTTATATATATATTTATAGTTTTATTAAAGAATGTAATATAGAATAATAATTAGTAATATAATTATATTATTTATAATTTATTTTTTATTATATAAAATGTACATTGTATTTTAATTATACTAATATATACCCATAACGTTAAAACTAAATGTCATCATTATTAAGATGTTGACCCTAATTTTCATTTTAATAAACATACTCTAAAAAGCCCCATGGAAACCTTATTTTCAGCTGTAGCTCACCAAATTGGAGAATTGAAAGGTACCAATGAAGAGTTTGGATGAGCTTAAACCGATAGTGGCAGGAAAGGAGTGAAAAAAAACCCCAAAAAATAGCTGAAAATGATGGACTCAGATTCGTTTAATCATCTTGCATTGATACGAACGCAAGATAGCGTGGACATGCTTTTATAGGTCTGCTCGTTCGTACAAATTTTGTAACGTACGCCATCGATTGTAAAATCCACTGACGCCTGAAAAGAAATAAAATCTTGAAAAGGCTACAAAAATCTTGTAGTTTTGTCGTTCATTCTCATCGATATCTACATCATAGACTTGAAAGTTAAGTTTTTGTTTTTGCTATTACCAACGAGTGAAACTTACTACTGGTAACAAAAAAAGAAACATGCCTACTATGTAAACATAGATTTTAGTTGATTATAATTTTAAGGCGGAAGATTCTGAAATGGAGGTTCTGAATGGTAATAGTTACAGAAAATGAATTGATAGAGATTCCTATTTTTTACGGTTATAAGTGGTCGTTTGTTAGCGGAAATATCAGAGGCAAGTGACGGCAATGTGTTGCTATAGCAACATGTTTGGTATGCTTTGTATTCTTCTTGCCAGGAAAAACTTGGGGATTGACGATAAGTAAGTGATAAAAGGATTGGTGTTTTGTTTTTCCTTTTCCACCAATTGATAGATTCATTGTTGATTAACATGGTGCTAGGTAGTCCCTAGAAAATGAATTATTACTAGAGTTGTGTTGCTTTTAAATGGGTGGAGATAAATTGATATACAAGAATAGTCTATAGGGCTCAACAAGCATGGGTAAGCATCAAGGTAACTATATTGTGGTGTAACATTTATTCATTTATCTATGAGAATGTAGTGCCTGTTGGAAATGTGCAATCCATAGTTGTAGAGATAATCTGGGAGTTTCTTCCTAAATTGAAAAAAGCAGCTCACCTTACGAGGTAGAAGGTCTTGTGTTAGAAGCCTAGCCTGTTTAATGTTTTGAACTTAGTATCAGGGCCATTATTGAGTGTTTGGCTAGATAGCGACAAATTGTCAAGGGTATCTCTGGTTGGTGTACATTTTATTAAGGCTAGTATTCCTTATACGAACTTCGCCCTTAGTCCTTTATAAAAACAATTGCATACATTTAGTACAGCTAATAATTCATACATTCAAACTACTTCGGATGCCTGTGGAATATATGCGTTCTTCCTTCCTTATCGTTGTTTGTGAAATGAAAATCGAATACATTGGAATGTTGATAATCTTTTTACTATTTCACAACATCACCTGGATCTTGTAAGGGTCTTGTGCTTAATGTAGTGGATAGTTTGGAAGTCTAGAGTATAAATTTATGGTTAAATTTAGTTAAGTAAACTAATCTTCGACACATCCATCTCTAATTTTGGTCCAACGCAATGATGGGTTGCAACTTCCCATGTATCAGATTTGTGGTATGTTCAATGTTAATGTTGAAAGCTTATGTAAATGCTTATCCGCCTGATTCTTTTGTTAATTTTAATGTCTATGCAAAAATAAAAACATGCCTACTATGTAAATAGAGATAATTTCAAAGTGTTGAAATTCCTAATGCTAAGTTGTTGTACAGTTTTATGAATTCATCGTGCCCATTTTAGAGGCATGTTGAAAAGAAGAAGATGGTTTTCTTTTGCTTCCTTCGACTCATCTGCTGGTATTTTGAGAGACCACGGCTTTGAAAGAGGGTAGGGTAGGCTTTTGTGATCATTTAGGCATTGTTATGTGACCCATGCTCATGCCTCCTAGGTAGGAATCTATTATAATACCCATGTCATGACATTTGCTTGAAGATTATTCAATTATCCTGCAATTATCGATTTTTCATGAAAACATAACGCCAATCAGTTCTTATGCCTGGTGTATGTTCCCACATCAGGTTAGTGATGAGTTGAACTTGTAATACACACATTCAAAGCTCTGAGATATGCACACAGGGAGGTAGGATGTTGGAAAGAGTTAAAGTTTTAGGTTTTACTCTGCCCTTAACATTTACATAATATTTTTTGTAGTATGATTATATAGGATCGCTTTAGGGTAATTATGAAATATTGTTTTATCTATGTTAAACATTTGGTGTTAAATGACATTTGTTTTATGAACAATTTGTAATTGTTGTCAGAGTTTGAATGATTGCTTGAACCATGCCTTGAGAAATAATATTATTTGGTATCATTTATTTCTATTTCAAATAATCTTACTTATCAATTTAGTTTAGTCATTATCAATTCATCTAGTTATAAGATTATCTCTATTCTAATTATCATTTTCGTTAAATAAAGTAATAATCTTAGTTATTAGTTTCATCCATTTGTTATTAGTTGATAAGCATAAATTTTGGTAAATGTAACAAGTCTAGTGCATGTAATACATAGCTCTAAAATGAAATAAAAATAAAGAGGGTATTCTCATGTGCTAATAGGATATTGAAATAATTCTCATAAGATAGAGGCATGTTAAAGCTAAAATCATGACAGTCTTTAGATATTATGATACTTAGGAAGCTAAACATTTTGGCTACGTAATGGTTTATATTTGATTGAATAGATTTGCATTTATTCATAATAGAGCACATACAATGAAGATTTTTTTATGATGGATTTGATTCATTTTGAGATCATAACGTATTGTAATGTTTGATCCTATTGATCTCTAAATGTAATGTTATCACATATACAAATAATTAAGGTAAGGCTTCGATATATTCGAATGTTTTGAATTAATAAGGAAATATGGACTCTTTCAAATACTTTTTGGTAATTGGTAAATCATCTAGTGTCAATGAGACATATTGAGTTTTTAGTTGATTAGTTATGATCACAAAAAAAAACTTCTTTTTTTCATATATGTAAAACTAAAATGATTTAGAATAATCGAGATTAAAGAAATTATTTGACATTATGAATATAAGATAGTTTGTTTAGAAATAAATTCTTTGGATATTTTATGTGGCCAAGGTTTAGACTTATACATGTTGTTAGGTAATTTAGTTCAACTTGTATTAGATTTAACCATGTTATTACTATCTTTGGTTTAAGGCAATATTTTATAGGTGGCATCTTTTGGCTTAGCAATTTCATGGGGTTATAATTATTGCAATTTTACTTGAGTTTGACAAGGTTATCATTAGGTGTTGTATTTGATGGAGTTATAGAGCTAAAATATGATGGGGTATTTATTTTGTAGACACACTGATAGTATGATAACTTCAAGAAGGATGTGTGTCATCACTTGATTTAAGTCTAGGAAAAATATCCAAACTTTGGGTTTTCATTTGAGAAGAATCTAAATGTATTATAGAGAATTAAATTATAATAAACAAATATCTTATCCACTAGTTACCTCTAAGACACTAGACATTGGATTAGAATATTCATTTCAAATGCTTTGGAGTAGAAAATTTGAGCGAGTTATAAATTGATTGAATTGTAATTTCAGGTCTAGGGAATAAGATCATGTGCAAACCAAACTTTGGGTTTTCATTTGAGAAGAATCTAAATGTGATATAGAAAATTAAATTATAGTAAACAAATATCTTATCCGCTAGTTACCTCTAAGACACTAGACACTGGATTAGAATATTCATTTCAAATGCTTTGGAGAAGCAAATTTGAGCGAGTTATAAATTGATTGAATTATAATTTCAGGTCTAGGGAATAAGATCATGTGCAAACCAAACCTTGAGTTTTCATTTGAGAAGAATCTAAATGTGATATAGAGAATTAAATTATAGTAAAAAAATATATTATCCACTAGTTACCTCTAAGACTGTAGACATCAGATTAGAATATTCATTTGAAATTCTTTGGAGTAGCAAATTTGAGCGAGTTATAAATTGATTGAGATATAATTTCAGGTCTAGGGAATAAGATCATGTGCAAAGAAATTATAGTTTTTGGAGTTTAACATTTTTGGATCCCAAAGAGAGATGTAAAGACAAAACTTCTAGAAATTGGACTTCTTAGACAAAAGGGGTTTTGGAGATATTCAATCCCTCGAACTTATTAAAGTACATACTTATATACTTCTTATAGCAAACCTTTTTTTAATTGTAGAAAAGGTATCCCTAATTTTTATAAAGAAAAATAAGTTGTTTTGTGTAATATATAAATTTGAGGGTTGGTGGGGTAGGGGTAAATTGGTTGATGCTATTAGGAAGCTGCCTTAGTCCCTTAGGTGGTGTTTTTATGTTTGAAAGTATGCTAGGTTAGATTAGGAGTTTGTGATCCCTTAGCTTTGGTGTTTTATGGTGTATGAAAAGTTTGCAATTATCGAAAATCCTTGGAATGAATATATCACTATGGTGGTATGTGATAGTGAAGTGGATGAGTCAAGTAGGTTAGAGATCTATATAATTTATTGGGTTTCAAAAGACGGGGCTAAAGATAGGACTGGTTAACAACTATGGAAGTGGAAGAGGAAATTTGAAGGGTTATGTTTTATATATCTAGAGAGGAAACTCGTGTGAGAAAGAAGTATCATGGAAAAAAAAACAAAGTAGAAATTAGAAGTTATACAAAGTAGGGTATTTACAAGTGTATCCTTTATAGGAGATGTGTTTAGGATCAATAGCTAGTTTTAAAATGTAGTGTTGAAAATGAAGCACAAAGAGAATGTGAAATTTCTTGCATAAAGAGTCAAACTAAAATGAATGAGTTGTAACCTCTCCAACTTAGGAGAAGGCTTTGTAGGGTATACCCAACCAAGGATCAACTAGAAAATATTAATTTGAGATAAATCATGTGTTTAACAATCTATGATGAAGAAAAGTGAACCTATTTCACCACATTATATATTAAGTATTGTGGCTTTGACATTAATTTTGTGTGTGATTAGTTGAATAGATTTTTGATAAAGTTTTAGATGATTTAACATGAGTTCCTATATTATTAGATGAAACTTTCATGTGCTACTCCTAGGATTATCTCAAATCTTTTTTCATATACCTTGTGACTGATTCTATCTAAATGCTTTGTGGGCATGACCTACACACCTAAAAACATGAACATGATTCCTGTGGACCATCTTTCATCACCTCTTCCATATCTACTTTAATGTTTTTGATAGTTATTTTATCTACTACACCAGTTACATCCTGATCTTTCTTTCATTTTTGTAAAGACCCGAGTAGGTCTTTATTAGAATTAACTTTTTCTTTTAGCTTCAAGTTGCTTTAAATTATTATTTTTCTTTCTTCTTCATCTTTAGTAATTTTTCTTTTACAATAAAATGTCTTTGTCAATCTGAGTACTCATGTTGTAGCTGAAATTAAACTGATAACCATGTAAGCAAAATTGTGGAAACATAGGTAAGAGATGAGAAATGATTATTATTGCCACCAAAGATGTGATCTCAGGTCGGCTATGACTATAGGATGGGAAAGAAAGGGAAATAAATCTGTTGAAAAGTTTTAGAACTTCCATGAAAATGCAATTGATAGATGTGATACAAATCCTCTCTGCCCACGCCAAAAGGAAGTTTAGAAATGGATTTACCTAGTGTTTACCCTGCAAACTCTGTCCATTTTTTATCATCAATACTATTGTCAGCATGGTACAATTCGTGCAGAATTTCTAAGTCACTTGCCATGGTTTAAATGAGATTATCTTTGTGACAGTTTCAGCAACAACATTAATTAGTATTTTTTTTTTTTATGTTGTATATGCAACAGCTGATAAGCAGGAGGTATTTTCCACAGCGTGTCAAATTATGATATTGCTATCAGGATTCAACCGTGTAGTTTCGAGTCAAACTCATTGACCCATGTTTCATGAGTAGTGGTTTAACAAGAACCCATCTCTCATGATATCGAATGGTCCACTTAGCACTCATTGCATCTAGGTGATGCTCACAAGGTGAAGCACTGGTCCGTCCAGGGAGGTCACCCATCCCAGTCTTGCTCCAGCTCAAGCGCTTAACCAGGGAGTTTTCTCCAAGGTTAAGCCCGCTTGAGTTGTTACCCCATTTGCAAAACCTTCAGCAAGTGTTGTGCCTTATGAACCATTCATAATAGAGCCCCTTTAGCTCATCAATTGATAAGTAGGAGGTATTTTCCACGCGTGTGTCAAATTATGATATTGCTATCAGGATTCAGCCGTGTAGTTTGAGTCAAACTCATTGACCCATGTTTCATGAGTAGTGGTTTAACAAGAACCCATCTCTCATGATATCGAATGGTCCCTTAGCACTCATTGCATCTAGGTGATGCTCACAAAGGTGAAGCACTGGTCCGTCCCGAGGAGGTCACCCATCCCAGTATGCTCCAGCTCAAGCGCGCTTAACCCAGGGAGTTTTCTCCAAGGTTAAGCCCCTTGAGTTGTTACCCCATTTGCAAAACCTTCAGCAAGTGTTGTGCCTTATGAACCATTCATATAGAGCCCTTTAGCTCATCAATTGATAAGTAGGAGGTATTTTCCACGGCGTCAAATTATGATATTGCTATCAGGATTCAACCGTGTAGTTTGAGTCAAACTCATTGACCCATGTTTCATGAGTAGTGGTTCAAGAACCCATCTCTCATGATATCGAATGGTCCACTTAGCACTCATTGCATCTAGGTGATGCTCACAAAGGTGAAGCACTCCGTCCCGGGAGGTCACCCATCCAGTCTGCTCCAACTCAAGCAACGGGGATTCTCCAAGGTTAAGCCCGTATTCCCCAATGGAAACCGCAAGTGTTGTTCTCCAGGTTTTGCAAATGGAATTAACTATCAGGGCTGGAAGGCACTGATACCATTCTCTGTAATGCGTGATGAATTCGAACTGAAGCTCACTCTAGATCAGATTAATATGACTTCTATATATCATAACAGCTGCCAAAGGTATGTTCCTAAACAGTGAATAGTGGGGTTCAGACTATCTTCATATACTAAACCTATTTCATTTTTCTTCATAAACTCTATATAATGTACATCATTTTTCTTCACATTCTACGCTATTATACTGGCTCGTGTACTTTAAAGACCACGTTGTGGAGGTCTAGGTGACGCCTGCAAACTGCTGACATAATGCCTCAGAATATTGCTCATCATGGAAAGTAATGATTACAAGAATATAGAAAATGGATTTTATTGAGAAGGCTTCAGGACTTCTTTTTAAAAGCAAATTTTCAATGTAACATTGATTTTTAAACCATTTATTGTCATCTTTTTTGCTTGCTCTAAAATGGGTCTTTTGCGATGAGTTTTGATCGTTCATCAATTCATGAAGGGAGATAAGGGTTTGTTATATGCTACAGATGCAAACTGCTATGCCAAACATGTATTTAAAAGGTGGAAGCTTTAGAATAGAAGTTGGACGTCTTCCATGGCAGAAAGGATACAGAGATTTTTGTTAGGCACAGCTACAATCATCATGGTGAATCTGTACACAAATATTGGAGTAACAATGATTTAAGGATGCAACTAACAGAGGTTAAACATTCACTAGGCAACATCAAAGTTAGAAATGTGAGAGTATAGTAAAACTTGTCTAATTTTGGTTGAACGTTTTTACACAGTTTGTTGGAAGATTCTCAGATGCTCTTTATTGCCGCCCCTCAGCTGGTTTGCTGGCTTCTTCTGCCTCTCAGAAAATTCTCACCCTACTCCTTCATGCCCCCCCTCTGTAGCCTTTGATCTGCTTTTAGAGACTCCAGACTAATGGCGGTTAACTCTTCAACCCGTGAAAAGAAAGGCGGTGGAAAAATAAAAAGCATGAAGCAATGGGAGGTAAAGTTATATCAAATTTTGATTGTTTTGGCTTGGTGGAAACTTGCCACGTAAAAAGAAAAGCTTTGAAACTTAGCCACTTGAAAATTTGAATCTGATTTTCTTAGATAATACAGCCATGTAAGCGATATTGTGGCTTCATGTGAAGTCTTATATCTAGTAATTAAACATTGAAATATAGTTTTTTTTTTAAGATTTATAAGATATTATTAATAATATTTACATTTGTTTAGTAATTAAATAATAACAAATAATGATGGTTAAAAATAATAAACATTGTTTAAATAAAAGTGACAAGATAATGTAAATTGAAAATTAGTCATATTAATTAACTAATAGTTGTATAATAGTAATTGAGGAATAATAAACTTATAATTATATTTGAGTAACAACCACAAACAACAGATCGGGTGGGAAGCTCTATGTATTATGGTAAAGGATCTCTCTTCATCCTTTTTCTATAGAGGGGTGCCCTCTCCTATTGAGCTGGAGGTTGGGTTGGTGTTTCTTGTTGATTGGTGTTGTGAGTTGGTTTGTTGCAGCCTAGTTGATTTGTTGCATGAATGCTTTCAGTGGTTTCTTTTGGTTTCTTTGGGTTTAAGGTCCCCGTCAAAACCTGATTGTAAAGGGTTGGTGGTCCCTTCAAAATCTATTATGGGGTCAAGGTCCCTGAAAATCCTGGTTAAGGGTTTAAGGTCCCTTCAAAAATATTTGGGTGTTAGGGACCAACTTTACCTGATTTGTGGGTTCAAGTTCCCTATAAAACCTTTGTACAGCTAGAGCTTTGTAGTTTTATTCTTAGTGTTGTAGCTGATGGGATTAGATTTATCTTTGGTGTAGCATGTTTCACTTGGATAGGGTTTCTAGTCCCTTCAAAACTAGTTTGTAAGGGGTTTTGGGTCCCCCCAAAACTTGTTTTTCCTCATCAAAAACAACCACAAACAATAGATGGAAAATATCAATTAATAATTATCGTGAAAATTTTTGCATCATCCTTGTGAGTTCTTTTCTTCTCCCTCGTATTCTATTTTTTTGTGAAATTTATAGTTGAACTTGTCTTGAGCTGCTAAAGAAAAATTATATGCATAATTAGTAAATATGTAGTTTAGATGTTCCCAACTATTCCTAGATTGATCATGTTAAACACAAAATAGACCCAACAACTTTTCTTGGTTATGTTCGTGATGACGTACAATAACAAACAACTCATAATTCTCCTTACAAGTTACAAACTATACTCTATGAAAGACAATAATATATTAATAGTAAAAATGAAATTTAAGATCAATAAGGCCTTGGAATAGTTTTTTAGTATGTAAATTAGTAGAATAATTAAGAAAATCTATTCTACTTTTCTAACCATTGTAGTGAAGAGTTCCAATATTCTCGTGTTTGTATCTTTTTAATGTAGAGAATTATAAAAAAACTATTCCTCTTGTTATTCATTGTCACTATCATCGAATCTAAGATTGATAATACCACTATATTTATCTTTGAATACATCCAACCTTTCTTGAATAAATATAATCTTTATAAATATTTATGTGAGTTGATCTACAATAACGTCTTAACCTGTATATGTCCTTTTTGGAAACATCTTCAAATATTATGTACAGTTTGAATGTTTGATGATCTATTAACAATCAATTATTCACAAGCATCTTCTACCTACCTCTCCCCAAGTTTGCACTCCTTGCTCTTCATCTTTCAGTCTTTCCTCAAATTTCCACATCTCTCCAATTTACAAATATGTCATTTCCTTGAACAAACTATGTTTTTTGCACTCAATTAATTTGCTATATTCCTTATTGGACTCTAAGTTGCATTATAATGAGTTGGATTGGCTTAGATTGTAAAACTTCATGAAAGCTATGGAGTAAAATTCTAAAAATTATTGGTGATGGTTCCTAATATTTGTGGAAGGAGGCTTATTGTGCTTTTTAAGGGAAGGTCTATTTACATCTCTAAAGGGTTTGGTGAAGTTTTGAAAACCAACTTCTTTATAAAAGGAAATTAAGAGGGTTGTAACATTAGAGTTATATGTTAGACAAAATTATAGACTAAACCTCTTCCTTAAGTGAAACCTTTTTAAAAAAGGGATCATATAGTCAAAGAAATTTGCATGTAGAATGATGTCAACTTTGTTTTGTAGTGTTTCAATTTGTTTGTTTATAGATTAGTGGGGGTTCATGAAAGCTAGATGTTATAAATATCATGAGCCATATCCTTTATGTGAGTGTGGTTGATGGAATTCTATATGATATTGTTAGCATATGAGCATGTATTATTTAGGAAAAGAGAGTCCTAGGGAGTTATATGTATCCATGGCAAACAAGTTTTGTTAGACAATGGTGTAGAGGCTCTAATAATTTTTTAATTCATGTTTATGTGTTTAGTAGTAGGGAGGATTGATCCATAGGGAAAGGAATTCACAACAAAAGTACAATGATTACTGACTTGTTTGACAGATTGTCTCTTTCTAGTAGTCCTATTTTCGAACAAATCTGATGCGACAACAATTTTAATGGATGTTATTGGGAATCTAAACATACTTTCATATTTGAGATACAACTTCTCCTACAATAACATCTTCCAAAATTTAAAATCCCTTCAAAATGTTACTTGTCTTAATTAGCCCTCTAAGTTGCTAAAACTATGTTTTTTTGAAATAATTCCCTCACACATGCCAAAATGGTACAAAAATTATTTGAGCAATTAAAGTATGTTTCCATAGACCTATAGACCAAATTTTATCAATTGGGTAGGCGTATTCCTCTCAAAACTCAAATTTCTTCCTTAAACCCTAGGCAAGGTTTTGAAAGGGCTTGACATGAAAAAAATTGTTTTCTGATTTAATAATTCACTTTCAATACCTCTAACCACATGAATTAGGTCTGTATAGACCCTTAACAAATACATGAAGAAGAAAATTAAACAAATTAGTTCAAAATTTTCTTTTTTGCAAAAATGGTGTAGAACACTAGTAACATCTCGCTAGCATACTTGCAAAAAAAAAAATATTCCTTTTCTTTCTAGAACAACATAAAACTGATTTTTCCATATATTTTTCAAAGTGAAACATCTGTAACTATCTACCTCATCCCATGCAAACCCAAGTTTACAAATTAAGCATTTGAATACCTAATTAGGTACTTGGAGTTGAATAAAATCACAAAATTTTGAAATTTATGACTACTTAATTATCTAGAATTAAATAAAACCTCCTAACATGTGATTAAATACCTAACACTATATTCTAATGCAAATCTAGTATAAGGTAAACTGACGCTCTTGCATCATACTCCCAAGGAGCAAAAATAAAGTTGGCTCATGAACTCATGAGGTCTGCAAGGTTATCCCCATGCTTATTGATGTCCGATTTAGTCATCCAAGTAGTATCTTATATTAAATGACCTTTCAACTTCACTAAGTACTGGTAGCACTCTTTACCCCATGTCTATTTAACAACTTTCTTGTCTAGAATAACTTCTAGTTCTTCCTTGTTGGCTTTTGGCAACTAGTTTGCTCATTTCCTAACTTATATTGACTTGCTCTTAACTGTGTCACCTGCATAGTCACCTTCTTTGTATCTATGCAAGTTTGCAACATTGAATTTAGGAGAGATTCCAACACCACTTGGCAATTCTATTTCACAAGGATTGTTAGAAAACTTTCTTAAATCTTACAAGGGCCAATTTAATTCTTTTTTAGTTTGCTCTACTCACCTTTTGGAAACTTTTACTTCCTCAAATGAGTTAATACCATGTCTCCAATTTGAATATTAACCTCTCTGCTCTTAAGGTGTACACATTTCTTGTATTTACTCACACTTGACTCAAATTGTTTCTTGACTTGTCCATGTACTTCTTGCATAGCACTAGAAAATTGCTCTCCCTCAACACTTCTTTTCTCCATTTTTCCTAAATCCTCAACTCAAAAACACATGTGGGACATTGAACCATCAAATATTTGAAAAGGACTCATACTTGTACTCTTGTTAAGTGAATTATTATAAGAAAATTATGGTTGTGGCAAGATGAGATCCCATTGTTTGGGATTATCTTTTGTTAACCATCTTAGTAGATTACCTAAAGTCTTATTGACCACCTATGTTTGTCCATCACTTTGAGGGTGGTATATTGAGCTAAAATTGAAATTAGTAGCCAAATTATTCCATAAAGTCCTCCAAAATTTTCATGTAATCTAGCCACCTCTTTGAAGAACAAATCAGCAATATGTGTCGCATCACTTGTGGTTTTGCATGCTATAAAATGAGCCATTTTAGAAAGCCTATCTACTACAACAATTGAATGATGGCCTCTTTGGGTTCTAGGTAGACCCAAAACAAAATCCATACTAATGGAATCCCAAGGTTTGCTCGGGATTGGTCAAGGCTGATAAAGACGTGCTTTGTACTCTTTCCCTTGGCATATTGACACACTTTACACCTTTCTACAAACTTTCTCACATCTGATTATATTTTAGTCCAAAAGTAATGACCATTTAGCTGAGATAAAGTCATTTCTAGGAAAACAAAGATCGGCAAGACTACCACAATGCTTTTCTCTAATTAATTTTTCCCTCATAGAACTCCTTGATACACATAGTTGTGATGCTTTAAAAACTAATCCATCTTGCAACATGTAGTCCATCCAAGGTTCTTTGTTCCTTATAGTTGGTTGTTTATACACCTCATAGGCTTCTTGTCCAAATCGAAATTAGATTTGTGCAACTCATTAAGAGACTCTATTCCTCCACTTTCTATTTAAATGTCTCTTATGAGTAATGCTCTTCTAATCAAAGCATATGTTACCTTATTAGCTTGGCTTTTTTTGTGCTTGATAACACAAGTTCAAAATTTTGCAAATACTCCACCCATTTCATGTGTCTCTTATGAGTAAGGCTCTCCTAATAAGAGTATTTGATACCTTATTGGCTTGGCCAATTTTGTGCTTGATAGCACAAGTGAAATTTTGCAAATACTCCACCCATTTCATGTGAATTTTGCTTAATTTTGGCTAGTTGGTTATGAGTTGTAGTGCATATTATCAATGAAAATAACAAATTCCTTAGGCATCAAATAATGTCTCCACTTTTGTAAAGTGTGAACCAAGGGATAAAATTCAAGATCATAAGTTGAATACCTCTTTTTTGCATTATTTAACTTTTCACTAAACTATGCAACAAGTCTAACTTCTTGACTTAGGGAAGCTCCAATGGCTACCCCACTTGCATCACATTCAGCTTGGAAACCCTTGTTAAAATCAAGAAGTACTAGTGTAGGTTGTTGTGTGATTTTCTTCTTCAAAAACATTTTTTTTAAGCAACATCAGTCCAAGCAAAACCTTATTTATCCCCTCTTATAGTATCTATGAGTGGTGCACAAATTCCACTAAATTTTTTCATAAATTTCCTACAAAAAATTGCCAAACCATGAATTTTTTTACCTCAAAAGCTATTTTGGGAGTTGGGCAATCAGTTATGGCTTTCACTTTGTCCTTATCCTTCTTTAATCCACCTTGAGAAATCACAAAACCAAGGTACCCTAATTTTGTCATCATGAATATAAATTTATTAATATTAATCAAGAATATTTCTTCTTGCAATCTTATAATTACTATCCTAAGGTGTTTTGGATGATCTTCCTTGCTTGAGCTATAGATCAATATCGAGCATCAAAATAAATAATCGCGGATTTACTTATGAAGGGCTTTAGAACTTCATTTATTAGTCTCATAAATGTAAGTTACTTGGAGCATTAGTAAGACCAAATGACATAACAAGCCACTCATACAAACCCTTTGTTAGTCTTAAAGGTAGTTTTCCATTCATCTCCTTCCCTTATTCTTATTTGATGATAACCACTCTTGAAATCAATCTTAGAAAAGTACTTAGGTCCACACAAACAATGAATAAAATCATCTATTCTTGGAAGAGGGAACCTATACTTGATAGTAATCTTATTTATTACTCTTGAATCTATCCACATCCTCTAATCTCCTTATTTCTTTGGCACTAATACAATTAGTACTGCATATGGGCTAACACTTTCTTTTATCAAAGCTTTGTCCAATAGTTCTTGTAGTTGCTTCTTAATCTTTGCATTATCTGTGGAGTCATCTTGTAGGTAGCTTTGCTTAATAAAATTTCACTAGGTATTAAATCAATATGATGACTAATACTTCTAATAGTTGGCAACTCAATGGGTAACTCATTCACCATCTAAGTCACAAGGTTTGAATTCGAGTTCGAGTTCAGTAACATTGAGATTTGGATGAAGTTTGGCAAGGAAAAAATTCGAAAAGTAAAAAATTTGGGTTAAATTCGCCTTATATAATTTTAATTTTATCTTTTATAAATATAAGTAATAACATTACTTAATAACTAAGTTTCAGGGTATGACATTTTTATTTTATTTTCCCTTATGAGTTTTGTGTTTGTGTGTGTGTGTCTATAGTAACATACACACACACAGATATATAGATAAGATAAATATATAATTTTATAATATTATATTTATATTTGTTATTTTAAAATTTATTCTTATATTTTCATCAATAAAATAGATAATATAGATAGAAATGAAAATAAAATATTATATATAAAAACATAATATAATAAATATTATATATTAAAATATATAATTTTTTTTTTCATCTATAGTAATCTTTGACGTTTGGGGATCGTCTTAAATCTGTTAAGTTAGTCGCACTTCATATACTACATAGTACAGTCAACTTAAATACTTTTCCAGCAAGAGGCTTGTTGGGTCCTTATCCAGATTTGGAAGGTTAAATGTCCCAAATGGAGACTATGGAAAAATCAAACTTCTCGCCCTTGTGAGGCAGTTACAACTTAGCTCATTGAAGTATGAGGTAAAATATCATTAGGATTCACGACATTGGCATCAGCCAAGAAAGAGGCAATTCTTAAAGAATGATTCATCTTCAAGATTTATCTTGATAGGTTGGAATTGTATTGTCTCTCTTTTTTTCTTCCCTTTCTTGATAAGAAAAAATGAGAATAAAATATGTAACAAGGGATGCAATTTTAGATTATCTTTGAGGGTTTCATTTTTGGAGTAAATTGATTCAGGGACTATTTATTTTATGAAATATGTCTCCTTTTTATAAATTTATTTTAGGGAAATAATTAGAGTTACGTATATAACAATAATTATATTAATTTTTATTTATAACATAATAGTGATGCTATATGTTAAATTAAGGAAGGAGTTTTAAAATTTTAAATAGTTAGGGCCTTTTGGTTTCGTCAAATATCTATATCTCTCCAATATAAATATGTCATTTACTTAAACAAACTATGTTTCTTGCACTCAATTTATTTGCTATATTCCGGGCTCTAAGTTGTTTTATAATGAGTTGGCTTGGCTTAGACAGTACAACTTAATGAAAGCCATAGAGTAGAGTTCTAACAATTATTGGTGATGGTTCTTAATATTTGTGGAAGGAGGCTTATTGTGCTTTGTATGGAAGGTCTATTTAAATCTCTAAAGGGTTTGGTGAATTTTTAAAACTACTTCTTTATAAGAGGCAATTAAGATGGTTTTAATATTAGAGATATTTGGTAGAGAAAATCTAGTCTAAACCTCTGCCTTAAGCGAAACCTTTTCAAAAAGGAATCATATAGTCAAAGAAATTTGCATGTAGAATAATGCCAACTTGGTTTGTAGTGGTTGAATTTGTTTGTTTAAAGATTAGTGGGTGTTCATAAAAGCTAGATGTTATAAACTTCATGAGTCATATCCTTTATGTGAGTGTAGTTGATGAAATTCTATATGATATTGTTAGCATATGACCATATATTATTTAAGCAATGAGATTCTTAGGGAGTTATTTGTATTCATGGAAAACAAGTTTTGTTAGCAATGGTTTATAGGCTCTAATAATATTTTAATTATTTTTTATGTGTTTATTAGTAGGGAGGACTGGTGCATAGGGAAAGGAATTTGCAGCAAAAGTACAATGATCAGTGACTTGTTTAACAAATTGTCTCTTCCTAGTAGTTCTATTTTTGGACAAATCTGATAGGACTACAATTTTTATGGATTTTATTGGGAATATAAACACACTTTCAGATTGGATATACAACTTTTCCTACAGTGACATTTTCCAAAATGAAACAAGATCCCTCCAAAATGTTACCTGTTCTAATTAGCACTCTAAGTTGTCAAAACTATGTTTTTTTTAAATAATGCACTCACACATGCAAAAATGGTACAAAAATTATTTGAACTATTAAAGTACATGTTTCCATAGACCTACAAACCAAATTTTATCAATTGGGTAGGCATATTTCTTTGAAAACTCAAATTTCTTTCTTAAAACCCTAGGCAAGGTTTTGAGACGGCAATGTGTGAAAAAAAATGATTTCTGATTTAATATTCACTTTCAAGACCTCTAACCACATGAATTAGGTTTGTATATACCCTTAACAACTCCATCAACAAGAAAATTAAACAAATCACTTCAAAATTTACTTATTTTGCAAAAATGAAAGTTTAGAACATTAGTAACATCCTGCTAGTATACTTGCAAACAAGAAATTCATTCCTTTTCTTTCCAAAACAACATAAAATTGATTTTTCCATATGTTTCAAAGTGTAACAACATGCCTAACTATCTACCTCATCCCGTGCAAACCCAAGTTTGTAAATTAAGCATTTAAACCCCTAATTAGGTACTTGGAGTTGAATAAAATGACTAAATTTTGTAATTTATGACTACTTAATTATCTAGAATTAAATAAAACCTCCAAACATGTGATTAGATACCTAACACTACATTCTAATGGAAATATAGCATAAGATAAAATGATGATCTTGCATCATACTCCCAAGGAGAAGAAATAAAGTTGGCTCATGAGCTCTTGCTCATGAGGTTTGTAAGGTTACTCCCATGCTTATTGATGTTTGATTCAATCATCCAAGTAGTATCCTCCATTTAATCACCTTTCCACTTCAATAAGTATTGGTCGTACTCTTTACCCTTTGTCTGTTTAAGAACTTGCTTGTCTAGAATAAGTTCTAGTTCTTCCTTGTTGGCTTTTAGCAATTGGTTTGCCCATTTCCTAACTTATATTTCCTTGGTCTTAGCTGTGTCACCTTCATAATCACCTATTTTGTATTGATACAAGTCCACAACATTGAATATAGGAGATTCCAACACCACTTGGCAGTTCATTTCATAAGGATTGTTAGAAAACTTTCTTAAAATCTTACAAGGGCCAATTTTTTCCATTTTTAGTTTGCAATACTCACCTTTTGAAAATTTGTCCTTCCTCAAATGAGCTAATACCATGTCTCCTATTTGAAAATTAACCTCTCTCATCTTAAGGTATGCATGTTTCTTGTATTTACTCACACTTGACTGTAATTGTTTCTTGACTTGTTCATGTACTTCTTGCATATCAATGAAAAACTCCTATCCCTCAACACTTCTTTTCTCCACTTTTCCTAAATGCCTCTATTCAAAAACACATGTGGGATGTGAACCATAGAATATTTGAAAATGACTCATACTTGTACTCCTATTAGGTGAATCATTGTAAGGAAATTATAGTTGTGGCAAGATGAGATCCCATTGTTTGGGATTATCTTTTGTTAAGCATCTTAGTAGATTACCCAAATTCCTATTAACCACTTATGTTCTCCCATCACTTTGATGGTAGTATACTAAACTTATATTGAAATTAGTACCCAAATTCTTCCATAAAGTCCTCCAAAAGTGTCCCACAAATTTAGTATCTCTATTTTTTTAATGCTTGGTGGAATGCCATGTACAATCAAGCCACCTCTTTGAAGAACAAATCAGCAATATGAGTCTCATCACTTGTGGTTTTTCATGCTATAAAATAAGCCATTTTAAAAAACCTATCTACTACAATGAATGAATGATGACCTATTTGGGTTCTACGTAGACCCAAAGAAAAATCCATACTAATGGAGTACCAAGGTTTGCTTGGGATTGGTAAAGGTTGATAAAGACTTGCTTTGTACTCTTTCTATTGGCATATTGACCCACTTTACACCTTTTTACAAACTTTCTCACATATGATTGCATCACCCCTCCACCTATATAATTTATATGTCATCTTCTTCTAGATATCCTATTAACTATATTCACTTTCAACATTTCATTTTTGTACTTAAAACATAGCCTACAGCCTAGTGTCATCAACTCACTAAAGTTGAGGCAAAAAGTAATGAAAAAACTAGGTATCCTCATAATTTCAAGTTGCATTTTTAACTTGCTTAAAACTTATATTCTTGAACCATGTAGATATCCCTCGAGACACGTTGAATACACAAGACAACTGAGAGGGGGGGTGGGTGGGGGAAAATCAATTGTACTTGAAAGAATTAAAACCCTCTTGAACATTTAGATTTGCATCAGTCCTTAAACCCTTAACAACCATTAAACCTTTATCATGCATTAAAAAAATTTAAACATGAGAAACAATAATACACACACATCCAAACACATGAGAACACCAAATTTATGTGGAAAACTTAAGAATGGAAAACCCACGGTGAGGATTAGCTCACAATATAAAGTAACTACAACATCGAATACAATAGGCTCACTGCCCAAAAGAATAAAAGGGCGCACTACTAGATTACAAAAAATAAGAAATAAGAATGTTACAATGAGAAATCCATCTCAAAGCAATAGAAAGATCCACCACATCATCAACACATTCACAACCTCTCTGAAGAATGTAGACACCTTCTGCTCATTGCTTCTAGTAGTCTAACACATTAAAGTCTGAATTGCATTTCACACTTTCACACCTTCACACTTCACCACTCTGCACTTCGCATCACACACACCATTACACACTTCTCCATCAATTCAACACTTATTTATATCATCTTCAACCTTGTAAACAATCTCCAAAGTCAGGAATACACCTCAACCTTGCAAATTCAAATTAGGTCGGCACTAAGCATTCTTGCGGTGGAAAGGAATGAAAGTGGACCACAACACAGCTTAACTCGGACCCAACTCATATATATACACCACGCCATGTTTCCACAAACACCGAAGCATTTCCATTATTAGTCTAAACACTCGAGATTGGTCAAACCTATGTAAACACCATTAAGCATTGAAGTACATGCTTCCTTAGATCCAAAGATGATTCACGAACAACATACATCACTTGAACACAATCTAGAATATTCCATAAACACCCTGAAATTCAACAAATTCCTTCACAACAACTTTGATTTGAAGAACATACTCATCTTGTACACCTAGTTAACCTTCCACATACTGTAACACATGAATCCAACTTTGCGGAAGACCAAACTTCAAACAACTGAAATTGAAGATAGATATGATCAATACAAGCACACTCTTAGATCTGCAAGCCTAGAAACCATACTGCAAAGAAATGCAGAGTAAAAACATTTCTCCTAGACACAACTACAATACACTATTCACATACTGGTGAACACAAATTTATCTGCACAATGATCCAAAACCTAAAACTCTAGATATAACATCTTTGAGAACCTCTGATCAACATATACGAACCACATAGGAATAACTTCAATCATGAAGAAATGTAGAGAAAAAATAAAACACTACTTTGCTACACTGAACACCTCTCCAACACCATGTTTTCTCTTTTCTTCAAATTTTCTCAAAAGCACTTAGAAACCAAGCACCGCAAACATATTCTGATTACTTGCAACACTTCCTCATCACTACCAAACCAATTGCAAAATAGTAACTCAACCATATGCATGCTTATCAAAGGAACACTAGAGGTTGACACCAGTAATACTACTAATGACAACATGATGCAACAAATCAAAGCATCACCAAGGTTGAGATCAATGTAACAACAACATAGATCTGAACATTGACATCAATGACAACACAAACTGCAAATACTTGCAACAACACATACCTTGTCCTATTTCCCTTACACCAAGGTTCTCCTAGATTTTAGATAGCAAATCACTTTTATTTGTGTTGTAGCAACACATGTCAAATTCTATAGAATTTCGTTACATGAAGGTGACACATAAATGTTTGCACAACATGCTAGAATCCCAAGAGTTTTTCAATTGCAAATATTGGTTTCCCACTCAAATTCTTCTTGACACATGTTGTGGTGTCCACTTAGCGGTGTAACACTCTATACTTTCATATCTGATCAAATATATCTTTTTATTTGAAAATATCTTTTATTATCTTGGTATTGTAGTGATCTATGCTTACATACACAACCAAAATAGCCTGCTATAAATTACAACAATTCCAAATTGACAATTGTGTTAGCGCATAGGAACTCATTTGATAAATCACAAACCAAAATTGATTCAATTCATCTCAAAATTAATGTTGAAACCACAAAACTTAATTACATAATGTGGTGAAATGCATTCATTTTTCCTTATCATAGATTATGAAACACATGATTTATCTCATTTTCATATTTCCTAATGTATACTAGGTTGGGTATATTCTATAAAACCTTCTTCTATGTTTGAGAGGTCACAATGAGCACTGATGCTACTTTCACTCTTTAGGCAAGTCATTTCACATTATATTTGTGCTCCATTTTTAAAACTATGTTTTAAACTTACCACTTGATCAAAGGCACATCTTATATAGTTTATGCATTACCCTACTTTGTACAAATTCTAACTTCTACCTTCCTTTCCTTCAGAATACCCCTTCTCACTCGGGTTTCTTCTCTATTTGATATAATGCTTAGTGGAATGTCATGTACAATCAAACCACCTCTTTGAAGAACCAAAGCATTCATAACTTCATCATGTCGACTCAATTTTTTGTGTCATTTTATTCATGTCAATACTAGCTCCATCCTCTTTACAATGATACATTTCCCATACCACATTATTTTTTGAAATAATCCTTTGGAGAGCATTTCCGCAACTTTTGTTTGAATCTCAAAATTGTGAATTAACCTTTCTATTTTTGTCTCCTATAAATTACCGAAACATATGTACGGACAAATATTCACCCTTATTTCTTGCTAGCATATTTTCTCTTCATATCATTGTTCTCTCAATTTAAAAAATCCTATATTCACTACTC
>VDFB02034803.1:0-63014 GCA_007258455.2 Sequoia sempervirens
TGAAAATAGATTTAATTCATTTATTAAATCTCTATTTTCCTCACAAGGCATCTTTTGGAATATTCTCTCAATTTGAATTCAAAATTCCAAGTCAATATGTACATCCAACAAGGCATTTAATATCTCTTACATGTCCTTTGCCTTGAGCCAAGTGGCATTTATTGCATTTTCCCTTTCCTCTTGCATGTCATTTCAACAAATTTGAATTTCAAATATTGGCATTTATTGGCACAAACCCCAAATCTTGCACAACCATCATCCATTCATAGCTTGACAAGTGGCACCATATCATTGGATGAATGTTAGTCCCACATTGCTCAAATTTCATCATTAATCCATCTTGAAATCCTATAAATGAAGAGCTCCTCTCCTCATTTTATCATCCACAATCCAAGGAAAGTTACCATGCTAAAATACTTAGCCATTCTCATCCATCATTTGAATTCTTAGCTAGGATTTTTGCAGATTTTGGCTTGGAGCTCTCAACATTCATCATCAAAAGTGGATCAAATCTCTTCATCAATTCAACATATTGAAGCTTGCAATCATAAGAATTGGGAAAGGGCCAATTTTCACATCAAATTGGCACCAATTACCCCGTGGGATCAAGAGTTTTCTCTTCTAATTAGGATTCAATCTTTGTTTTGTTATTTGCTTTGTGCTTTTCAATATTTTCTTCCTAATTTGAATGTTGCAAATGGATTTCATGGGGAATCCTTGTTTTAGCTTGTAATTCCTTGTCTAACTTGTTTATTCATGTTTTTTTGCAGGCACTAGGAAAAGGGTTCACACAATGGTTATCCTTAAAATTTGAAAAATTGCATTCCTCTTTTGCATGTTTTCTTTCATTTCAAGAATCAACATTACATCATTTTTTCATTACAAATTTTGATAGTTATCATCTTTCATATTCTATTTTTAGATCTTATTGCATGTCATAAGAGAATTTTGTTACATGCATATGCATATGAGGTCTTTTTCCCTCTCTTTTTGTTCATCATCGATCCCTCTCCTAGTCTACCTTCTGTGGATGAGGTTAGTCTAGTGGAGGAAACCTTGGATAATCATAACATTCATATTTTTTCTTCAACTATCATCTCTCACACTTGTGACATCGATATTATAGTGCTAGAATAACCAATTGATAACAATTTTGAAAATTCGAGTTGGTTCTCTCCTCTTACATCTCCTATTAGACATAACATTACTAAAGAAGAGGACATCACACTAAGTAATCATGATGATCACACAACACACCAGGATAATGAGATCATAGAAACATTTCTAAATATCACCTTACCTAATCTCCATAATCATGCACATTGTTCTTCTCCTAATATCCCTCCTTGACACCACAAGGATAGGTTGGTATTAGAAGATACCCCTATTAAGAGTCATGAGACTCTTGACCCTCCCTTCCTTAATACTCCTACCATTTGAAACAATCTATTTGTTCCTTCTCTTGATACCTCTCCCACTTGTGATGAAGCTACTTTACAAATTTCAACCTTGGATGAACATATTACAAGCTCTCTTGGTAGGGTAGATAATATGAAACAAGAAAATGAGACCTTAGAAACAACCGACAATCAAAGAGAGTCTTCTTCTAATCTCCCCACTCTCAATAATCAAACAGATTCCACCATTCATAACTCCCTTACTTATGATGAAGTCCTTTTAGAAGAACCAATCTTTGAATGTCAAAAACATTTGATTTGTAGTTCTTCTACAAACTCTCCTTCTAGGGAGAATATCATGGTGCTAGAAAATGACAACACTAATAATGTGTCTTCCTTCAATAAATAGGTGATTCTCAATTTCCCTTTATTAGAGACACATCAACTCAAGACCGTTGAGGTTATGAATGCACAAGTGTCTATTAGATCCCCTTCGATCAATGAACCTCATACATACCCCGTGGGACATCCTAACAACCCTCTAGTTCTCTACCCACCTTCATACAAACAACAAACTCCAAATAAAATTGAACTTTTCCTTTACCCTCCTAATAATAATTTTTCACAAAAATTGAGTCATAATACCATTTATCATATGTATAACACTTGAAACAATCTGTCACCACCACAACCAACCCCGACACCCTTGTCATTGCCTAATCCTATCCTATCTAACCCTTTCTTTCCAGGTTGAAAGGAGTATGATCTTGTCGAGCAACTTAAGAATACTCCTTCTAAGATATCATTGTGGGACCTTATTCAACCATCGCCTCACTATCACAACATGATCCAAACAACCTTACAACAAGTTCTTGTCTCTTCTAATGTGCAACCAAATGACATAGAAAACATCATTCAAAGAATAAACAATGACATTATTTTCCACCAAAGTGAACTCCCCTCTTTGGATGTGCACAAACAAAAGGATCCTTTCATGATCATAGTGCAATAAAAATGAAAAGGGATAAAGAGAAATCTTGTAGATACTAGTTTTTCCCTTAATGTGTGTAGTGTAAGCCTTTTGGATAGGCTTGGCATTGATCAATCAACCATTCGACCTGATTCTTTATCTATTAAGGGATTTTACAATGTCAAAAAGAAACCACTTGGGGTCATCATTATACCTATTATAGTTGGAGTGGCCTCTTTGAATACACCAATCCATGTTATTCCTTATGAGCTTTCATGTAATCTTATCTTAGGCAAACCATGGATTCATGCAATGAAAGGTGTGCCTTCCACTCTTCATCAAAAAATGAAATACATTTACAACAACAAAATATATACACTTGAGGCTAATCCCAAGCCTTTTAATTTATTACAACTTGAGAAAAAAAAAATACCTTGAACATATCAACATCAACTACACCAGTGGAACCTATACAATAGAACAAAAAGTACAACATATTGAATAAGTCAAAAATCTATTAGAAGATAATTGGGGTTCCTTGAATTTCAAATGATGAATTCATGGATGAGTACAAGATCATATAGAAAGATTCAAATAGGGGAAATGAGAAAAGTAGACAACCCTTCGAAAGCATCCACCTCAACCACTTTATACAATGAAACAAACTACACAACCACCGTTGACAATGTTTATCAGCAACCGCCAACCGATCAAAAAGAAATGAAAAAATTTATGGAAAAGGGTATGAGCTTATGAAACAACTTGGCTATAGTGGAAAATTATGTGGTGCTCATGAACAAGTTATTAGACACCTTATAGACCCTATCACACAACAAACCACTCATGGTCTTGGTTATTTCCCTTTGATAGAAATTACCAAGCCTTCAATCAATGCCAACACTTTCACATCACATTCTTCTAATTCAACCTTAATAGTAAAACATCATGAATTGATAGACACTAGTGGTCTTGGATGTTCTCGTTTGCAAGCAATCATAAAAATAACGAACTCTTCACTTAATTTCAATTTCATCTCACAAGACACTAATAATTTGACTTCATTAGATTTTACTCCTTCCTATAAAGGAGAGAAAAAACTCTTGCAATCTAAAGAATCTTGCAAAGATATGACAACTCATACTAAAAGATGTTTCTTTCAAGAAAACCATAGGATCACATTTTACCATTGATCAAGAGGTCATCCTATTCAAATTTCTCCAAGATCACTTGATAACCTTTCCTCAAAGAAATCAAAATAAATTTTATTAGAAGAATTCATTCTATGCATATCATAGAGTTCATGGTCATTCCACTAATGAATGTAAGGCTTTGAGTCATAAAACCCAATATTTTTAGGAGTTTGGTATTATTCCTTCTATGGGAGTAGCTAATTCCTCTAATTCATACCAATTTTCACTCTCACCTAAATTGCATCAATCATTTTGGCTCACCTTTGTTCTGCTCTCAGTGGGGGAAAGGGGTTTATTAGCCTTGTCCTCATATTTCACTTGTCGTTGACTCTTTTGGCTAGTCATTAACTTTCCATAAACATATAAGAGCAAGATTGGGATGTGGAAGACATGCTTTGAGTTGGCTCACATGTGACATACTACCTTTTTCATGACGTAGCCTATCAAAAACATATGTCTACCTAGGGGCTTGACCACCTTCTCGATTTTTATTATCCTAGACCATCCACATTGGTACAATTGGACCTCTCTTGAATGTTTACTATAATGTGAGTTTGAAGCAAGTTCATCCTTTCACTAAAGTAGAGGCTAAATGTATCATAGGAAAAAGCATTTCTTGCTTGATTTGGGAATAATTGATGATAAATTGGACTTAATGAGGCCTTGATTTAGTGTTACGAGGTGTTTTTCACATACACACTAGGTCTTGGACCCTTTCAAATGCATTTAACGATGTCTTGTAAAGGTGTTGTAAAAGACTTTCATGCTTTTCTAGACTTAATAAAATCATTCTCCCTTAATTCAACATTATAAAATGTATTTAATTGAATTCTCACATCAATCTAGAAGACTTGTAATTCACATTGGATGTTGTGCCTTTCTAGGCTAAGTGAATCTCATTTTAGTATTGTAAAGTGTATTTAATCACACTTTCAAATTGAATTATATGTTCCAAGCCCCAATTGACTTTTTCATTATCATTAATAGGCCCCTATTACCCCATATTGTGCATCCTAAGGCATAAACTTGATCAAATACCCAATGAAATCAACATAAGAACTAGAATTCCTCATTCCCTAACAACACAGTTGGAAAATGGATCCCTTTGGAATTAATTTGTCATCTTTGGTGAATGAGTGCCTACTAGGTGGGACTGATTTTCCCAAGGTGGTGAATGAGTCCCATTTGGGGGTAAGTGCACCAAGATGGCTCCCAAAAAAGGGGCTTAGGTGGCCACTTTTTTTCTTTTTTTTTTCTCAAAATAAGGAAATACTAACTTTGGATGTGAAATTGAAGATAGCTACACTCAAAATTTTGAGATGGAACAAAAACAAGGATTGAAGTGCTCTAAGTATAATTTCTAAACTACTAATTTATTTTGAAAATGGTTGAGATTAAGGGGTTTAAAAGAGGTATGTACACAAATTGCTATTTTTTTTTTCAGAAAAACATAACATAACAACTCTTGTATGACCCTAGCATGGTGAAAATTTTTGTAGTATTTTTAAAATTGCTATGGTCAGAAGTTAGCTAACTGTATCTTGTTGATGCATGATATTTCTGATAAATTTTTAATGAATATTTTATTTTTTACTAGTTTTCTAAGTGGGCACTTCCTAAGAAGAAGAATTTTGGCAGTGCTCCCCTTAAAATTTTTGGAAAGTAATAGATTTTTTTTAAAATTTTTAGAATGGAGTCTAGTTTCTAAAAATGTAATTTATTTGAAATTTTGATGAATAGTTAATTTATAATGAAAAAAACACCAAACACTGCTTTTTGACAAAAAAATAGACATACAAACAAAATAAATTATGGATGAAAGGCTTAACATTGTTAGAAAGTGAAAAAACTTACATCTTTGGAAAGATAAAAGAGAACCTAACATTACCCATGTGTTCAATTTTGTTGATATTGAACCAAATGCAATCCTGATGGTGAGCATGAACTTGATTATGTGAAAAATTGTAGAATTTGCAAAAACATGTCTCTGGTCGTTGGGAGTTCCCTCCAAGCCTTTGGGTTGGTATTCCAAAGCAAATACCAAAGCTAAGGCTTGGGGATTCCTAAAGAAAAATATAACGTGAGCGTGTTATAATGCCCTCACATTATGTGTTTGTTTTCACTTTTTTTGCTTCTCTAGGGAACATCTCGAGCAACACATAACACATTTGCATTATGCTCTCCTTTAGTTAAATGCCACTTTATTGAATTTTTGTTGATATTTTTCTATGTATATGTATGTTGGTGTGTCATGTATGTATGTATGCATGCCTATATGAATGCATACATGCTTGTGGGAGAGAGTGAGAGAGAGGATGACAGAGGGTGGGAGTGGGAGAGAGTGTGGGAGAGTGGGAGAGAGAGTGGGAGAGTGTGGGAGAGAGTGGGAGAGTGAGAGAGGGTGGTAGAGAGTGGTAGAGAGAGTGGGAGAGTGGGAGAGAGTGGGAGAGAGTGTGGGAGAGGGACAAAGTTGGAGAGTGTGGCAGACGGTGGTTAAGAGTGAGAGAATAGGAGAGGGTTTAGGGTTTAGGGTGGGAGAGTATGGAAAAGGATGGGAGAGAGTGGGGGAGAGTGGGAGAGAGGGAGGAAGAGAGTGGTTGAGAGTGTGGCAGAGTGTGGGAGAGTGGGAGATAGGGAGTGAGAGAGTGGGAGAGAGTGGGAAAAGGAGGCAGGGAGGAAGATAGTGGGAGAGTGGGAGAGGGTTGGAGAGGGTGGGAGAGTGGGAGAGGGTGGAAGAGAGTGAGTGAGTGGGAGAAAAGGTGGGAGAGACTGGGAGAGACTGGGAGAGTGTGAGAGGGGTGGGAGAGAGGGAGCAGAGGGTGGGATAGGGTGCAGGTATGTGTAGGATCATGATGGGCCAAAAAGTGGTGATATAATGGGTATTTGTAGGGTATGTGGTGATGACTTTTTTCTTACCCAAAATGAATGAAACAAAAAGGGTTTTTAAAGGAGATTCTTAGATTTTCACCAATGTAAATTATGCTTTAATTTTAATTTCATAAATAATTATTATTGATTTTCTATTTGAATTACGACTAAAGTCCTGATTGATAGGTTGCTTGAAAAATATCTATAGCTTTCAAACAATATCATATTTTTTGAATCTGAAACATGTGTCACATTATATGCTTCGTATACTATAGGATTAAAAAAAAAATTGAATTTCATGCAGTTTTGACCAAGTTAAGGTGGTTAGATACATTTTTTTATATTTTTTAAAATTTGTAATAAAAAAATCATAATTAATTATTTACTTGGAAAAAATTACAAAAAAATATGCATTACATCAAGACATGAGTCTTGTAATTATATCTAAAATCTTATAAAAAATTATTATCATTTTATTTTGGTTTGGTAAAGACGGCATCTACTTATTTTTTTTTCCCTGAAATTTAAGTACTATTGCATTGAAATTTCAAATTTTCACCAAATATATTTTGTTTTAAAATAAATAAACCAAGTTAGAAACTACATTCAATTTTTTCTACAAATTCTATTCTTACATATTTTTGAAATAATATATAACTTATTCAAATTTTAGTTGCCTGAGCTCTCGTTTTTTTTTTGAAATTTGCCACCACCCGCTTTTTTTGATGATTTGCACACACCCGCGCGGTGTGAGAGAGTGGAAGAGGGTGGGAGAGTGTGGGAGAGAGTCAGAGAGTGTGGGAGAGGGTGGGAGAGGGTTGGAGAGAGTTGGAGAGAGTGGGTGAGTGGGAGATAGGGTGGGAGATAGGGTGTGAGAGAGTGGGAGAGGGTGCGAGTGGGTTAGAAAGTGTGGGAGAGAGTTGGAGAGAGGGAGAGAGGGTGGAAGAGAGTTACTTAAGATTGAGAGATGGTGGGTGAAGGTGAGATAGGGTGAGAGAGAGGTTGGGAGAGAGTAGGAGAGAGTTAGAGAGGGTGGGAGAGGGTGGTAGAGAATTGGAGAGAGTGGGAGAGGGTGGAAGAGAGTTATTTGAGTGGGAGAGTGTGAGAGATAGTGGGAGAGAGTGTGGGAGAGTGAGTGATAGGGTGGGAGAGGGTGAGAGAGGGTGGAAGTGGGTTGGAGAGGGTGGGAGTGAGTTGGAGAGAGGGAGAGAGGGTGGGAGAAAGTGGGAAAGAGGGTGGGAGTGTAAGGAAAGCAGAGGTGCAGAAACACTTTCCTAATGTCAAAACCCTAGGGAAGAATGCAAACTATACTTTTAATTTTCAAATTACAATCCAATTAAGACACACATTAAATATTTATAGAAATATAAAAAATACACAAAGATGAATGAATACCAGATTTACCTAGGAAAACCCTATCAGGAAAAAAACCACCACACCAACCTGAATCTCTTTGTATTTTAGTAACTAACAAATTACATACAATGCAAAGACACAAATCTCTAGTATCAGTGTTTTATTCACTATTCAATCGATTCAATGATCCTCCAACTCATAATGATTATCCTGAATCTTACTACATGTAGATATTTATCCTCTGTTCATCCTTATCTGCAATTTCCAATCGCAGAAAGTTTTCATGCTAGAGTAGATTTTTCCTTGCAAACAGTTCAGTTCCAACATTGCAACTGCTACAAAAATACAACCGCCAACCATTTGAATTTCACTTCCTCTAATTGGTCCACGAGACACCACATAGGATATTCATCAATTGGTCAAGGGCATTCAACCTGTGTTAGCATTTCGGTGAGACACTAACTGTGTCTCCTCGATGCCAACACAACTAGCATTCAATATCACTATGAGTCATCCCCATCGGCAAGAGGTTTCATTGAGCCCACACGTTGCATCAACTTCAACATTCGCATCGGTGAGACTATCGCTATTGCGAGGAGATCATACGAAGGTTCCAAATTTATACCAAAACCACTGACATCCATTGCATTCCTATTGGCATCCATCTATTGGTAAGAGTTTCCTCATTGGCACGATTGGCGAGACCTCTCACCGACCTCCAGTTGAACACATCTGACATCACTATTGCTAAGACATCTAACTGTTGCCAAGAGTTTCACTGATACTTCAAGTCATACCAAAGCATCCAAAAGTCAGCAAGACTTACCGCTATCACCAAGAGGTCATAACGAATACATCATGTCATCCCGAGGACCATTTACTATCGGCGAGACACTCCATCAGTCGCTGGGACTTCATACCGAAGCCTCCACTATCAATGAGACTTCATTTAGTCACTGAGAGTTCTTCTCGAGACCTTTGTGTTACCCCAATGACCATACGCTATTGGTGAGACTCTCTTTAGTCGTTGGGACTTCATACCAAGTGTTCATGTCACCCCAAAGACCCCAGTCACTATGAATCTCCCTGACACCAGATAAGAACATTATGTCGGCCAAAGGTCTTCACTCAGAAAAAGGTCATACCGAACACACCAGGTCACAATGATAGACTTCATTTGGGAAGACATCAACATTGTCTCGGTGACCAGAAATTTTCATAAGGATTCAAAACACCTACTCGACCAAACATCAATAATGTCACACGGAGTTTTCCCTTCAAGAGTTATATGCTAGTAAGAGTTGAGGCACTTTTTCCAAAAATATCCCACTTGATGAAGATCTTACTAACACCTCTAGAGCATAATAAAACTAATGAAATTCATGGGCCAAGAGGCCCATCGAACTGGCACACCACCTGTACTTGTCTGTGCTCATAGGCTTTGTCAATGCATCTGCAACATTCTCTAGAGTATCCACTTTCTCCAAAGAGACCTTCCCATCCTCCACCATATCTCGTACAAAGTGATATTGTACATTTATATGTTTTGTCCTGGCATGGAAAGTAGGATTTCTCGCCAAACATATAGCAAATAGTAATTTTTCCTGCATCAAAACCAATGTTAGAACACAAACATTTTAACCAGATTGCTTCTTTATAGGCATGTGTAGCTACCATGTATTTTTCCTTTGTACTGGACAAAGTGACTATAGCTTGCAGCTTGCTCATCCAACTTACTGCACCACCATTCATCATGAAAATATATCCACTAGTGGATCTCCTGCTATCAATGTTCCCTGTCCAATCAAAATCCACATAACCTCGAATGCTAAGAGTCCTCTGTGATTCAACCAAGTTTTCATGGTTAACACAAAGCATAGTCTAAAGTTCCCTTCAAATATCTAAATACTCTCTTCACAACATCCCAATGTGTCCTTCTAGGATTAGCCATAAAACGACTAAGAATTCCCACTACTTGGGCAATGTCTAGCCTTATACAGACCATTGCATACATTAGACTTCCAACCGCACTAGCATATGACACATTGGTCATGTCTTCCATCTTAGTAGGAGATTTTGGACAATCCTCAATAGATAGCTTCATTCCCTACATAACTGGAACAACTAGTTTCTTGCAATTAGTCATACAAAATCTCTTTAGAAATGTTTTGATATACTTGCTCTAACTGAGCCAAAGTTTTTTATTCTTCTTGTCCCTAGTTATTTCCATTCCCAGAATATACGCTGCTGCACCAAGATCTTTCATTTTGAACTTTGCAGAAAACTGAGACTTAAGATCAGAAATCATTATCTTACTATTGCCTATGAACAACATATCATCAACATATAGAGCAATAATAAGAAATTGATCACTTTTAGATTTTATAATACACACAATGATCACATTTTGATCTTACAAATCTCAATGACAAAATAAAAGTGTCAAATTTCTGGTACCACATTCTAGGAGACTGTTTTAAACCATACAAAGATTTCTTCAACTTGCAAACTATTCTTTCTTTACATTTTTCCACAAAGTGCTCTGGCTGAGACATATAAATTTCTTCTTCAAGATCACCATGAAGAAACGTTGTCTTCACATCCATTTGTTCAATCTCTAAATCACACGCTACTGTAGGTGACAAAATAAATCTAGTAGATGTCAGTTTAACTACAGGAGAAACGATTTCTCCATAATCAATTCCCTCTACCTGAGAATAACCTTTTGCAACTAGCCTTGCTTTATATTTTTCTACACTACCATCTAGACCAATTTTCTTTTTAAATACCCATTTGCAGCCCACTGCTTTTCTACCTTTAGGAAATGGCACCAAACTCTAGGTATCATTTTTTTCTAATGATGCCATTTCTTCATTCATGGCTTCCAACCAAGATTTTGATTCAAACATTTTAAATACCTCTTTCACAATCGTAGGCTCATCAGTGCTATAAATTAAAGCATAGGCACAAGTAGAATCTATCAAAGAAAACCCATACCTATCAAGTTGTTTCTTTTCATGAGTTGACCTCCTCACTGGCTGAGGATGAGGTGGTTCTTCATCTTATTCAGAACTTTCAGAGCTTCTTGAGCTTTCCTCAGTATCAAGTACATTTTGATTTTCCAATTCGTCTTTATCTGGTGTCGGAGGAATTTCTGCTACATCCTTTTCATTTTCTGATTTCTTCATTGACTACTAATCCAATGTAGAAGGCTTCAGCACACGAAAGATAACGCTTCTTCTATACAAAACCTTCTCAATCTCAAGATTCCAAAGCTTGTATCCTTTTATGCCAGCACTATAGCCAATAAAAATATAGTTTACAACTTTGTTTTCCAACTTATATCTTTTTTCAAATGGCACATATGCATATGCCTCATAGCCAAAGACACAAATATATCTCAGAGAGGGCTTCTTTCTATACCATGCTTCCAAAGGCGTCTTCTCAACAAGAGCAGAGTTAGGAGAACGATTTACCAAGTAACATGTTATAGAGAGTGCTTTAGCCCAGAACTTTTCCAAGCTAGCACTACTCAGCATACTCTGTGCTCTTTCCATTACTGTCATGTTGAACCTTTTAGCAACTCCATTTTGTTGTGGAGTGTAAGGTGTAGTCTTATGTCTTTTAATCCAATGATCTTTACAATACCTTTCGAATTCATCTGAACAAAACTCACCGCCATTGTCAGTCCTAAAACATTTTGTTTTCCTACCAGTCTAATTTTCAACAAGGTTTTTAAATTCCTTAAAACAATTGAACACTTTTGATTTACTTTTCAAAAAATATACAAATTCTCTTCTTGAATAATCATCAATAAAAGACACATATTATCTTGATTTAGACAAAGAAGTAACATTCACTGAACCAAACACATCATAATGAATATAATCAAGCAAACCAAAATATTTGTGAGGAATGGAATAAAATGAAACACAGTGTTGTTTTCCATATATGCAATGTTCAGAAAATTCAAACTCAAGGTTACAGTCTTCAAGCCCTTCTACCAGGTTTTTTTTTTTTCAAAGTTTTTAAACCTTTCTCACCAATGTGGCCAAGCCTATGATGCTAGAGCATAGTATTTTCTACTGGAATTTTAACCTCCATGGAGTTTACACCATTAGGAACATTTTCCTTCTTATTTCTATGAGTAGCCTTAAGGGACTTTGCAGAGACACTGTTACATTGGACAACTAGTGCATCCAGCTTGTACAAGGTACCAATTCAAGCACCCCTAGCCAGCACCATTGCGCCTCTAGTCATCTTGCAACCATCTTCAGAGAATGTGACATGCATTCCAATATCATTCAGCTTACTTACAGAAAGTAGATTTTGAGCCAGACCTGGCATATGCATGTCATATCATTGATTTCCTTCATTCTTCCATTAGGGAATTTGATTTTGACTCTTCCATGGCCAACAATATCCAAATATGAATCACTTTCCAAATACACCTTTCCACCATTGTATTCTTCATACTTTGTGAACTGGTCTCTATGAGATTTCATGTGGAAAGATGCTCCATAATCAATCAGCCAGACATCATCTAATGCCTATGTAGCCAAGGTTGCAATGAAGTCGTCTACATCACTCTGAGAAGAATCAATGTTAGAAGATTTCTTCTTCTTCTTATTTTTCTCCTCTTTACAATCCTTTCGGACATGACCAGGTTGCCCACAATTCCAACATTTCACCTTGGACTTCTTTCCAGGAGACTTTGATCTCCCTTCTGATTTTGATCTGGATTTCTTGTCCTTCTTCTTTCCTTTTTCTTTCAATCTGCCTCTAACAACCAGCGCCTCCTTCGCCATCTCAGAAGATTTCTTTCTCATCTCTTTTGACAACAAAGAAGTAACAACATCTTCCATCTTAAAAGTGGATGTCGTACTCCCAATAGCCATCACCAGATGATCCCAAGAATCTGGCAAAGAACACAATAAGAGCATACAACGATCTTCATCTTCAATCTTCCCACCAATAGATGTTAACTGTGCAATCAACATGTTGAATGTGTTCAAATGATCAGCAACAGATCTTCCCTCATGCATTCTCAAAGAGTACAACTTCTTCCTCAAGAACAACTTGTTCACCAAGGACTTTCCTTGATAAATAGAAGCAATTATTTTCCACAAGGAAGATGCAGTCTTTTCTTCATGCACATTCAAAAGAACAGAGTCTGCCAAATAGAGCCTTATCAGTGATTTTTATTTTCTATCTTCTAGGTCCCAATCCTCTTGCTTGATGTCTTGAGGTTTCATTCCAGATACAACATTCCAAAGATCTTGGTCCACTAACAGATCTTCCATTTTGAGTTTCCACAACTCAAAATTGCTACCATTGAATTTCTCTATTTCAATCTTTTCAGATGTGCTTGCCAGATCTTAATCTATAATTAAATTATCAGACCTCTACCAAAAACCCATTGAAAAGGAATTGACACAAAAAACCCAACCCACTCACAAGGATAGTACAACTCGCCAGGCTCTGATACCAGTTGTAAGGAAAGAAAAGGTGCAGAAACACTTTCCTAACATCAAAACCATAGGAAAGAATGTAGACTATACTTTTAATTTTCAAATTACAATCCAATTAAGACACACATGAAAGATTTACAGAAACTGAAAAAATACACAAAGACAAATGAATACCAGATTTACTTGGGAAAACCCTATCGGGAAAAAACCCACCACACCAAGCTAACCCTCTTTGTATTTCAGTAACTAACAAATTACATACAATGTAAAGAGACACAACTCTCTGGTATCAATATTTTATTCACTGTTCAATCTGTTGCAGTAAAAAACTCTCACAGATTCGATGATCCTCCAACTCAGAATAATTATCCTGAATCTTACCACATGTAGATCTTTATCCTCTATTCATCCTTATTTGCAATTTCCCATTGTAGAAATTTTCCATGCTAGTGTATAATTTTCTTTGCAAACAGTTTGGTTCCAACATTGCAACTGCTACAAAAATCCAACTGCCAAAGATTTGAATTTTGCTTCCTTTGATTGGTCCACGAGACACCACATAGGATAGTCATCAATCAGTCCAGGGCATTCAACCTGTGTTGGCATGTCAGTGAGACACTAACCGTGTCTCCCCGATGCCAACACAACCAACATTCGATATCACCAAGAGTTGTCCCCATCAGCAAGAGGTTTCACCAAGCCCACACATTGCATCAACTTTAGTATTCACATCGGTGAGACTATCGCTATTGCTAGGAGATCATACCGAGGTTCCAAAGTTATACCAAAACCACTGACATCAATTGCATTCCTATCGACATAAATATATTGGAAAGAGTTTCCTTATTGGCATTATCAGCGAAACCTCTCACTGACCTACAGTTGAAAACATCTGCCATCACTATTGCTAAGAAATCCAATTGTCACCAAGAGTTTCACCGATACTTCAAGTCATATCAAAACGTCCAATATTCGGCAAGACTTACTGCTATCTCAAAGAGGTCATAATGAATACATCATGCCACCCCAAGGACCATCTACTATCGGTGAGACTCTCCATCAGTTGCTGGGACTTCATACCGAAGCCTCCACCATTGGTGAGACTTCACTTACTCATTGAGAGTTCTTCCCGAGACCTTTGTGTTACCTCGATGACCATATGCTATTGGTGAGACTCTCTTCAGTCATTGGGACTTCATACCAAGTGTTTATGTCACCTCGAAGACCCCAGTCACTATGAATATCCCTGACACCTGATAAGAACATTCTCTCGGCAAAAGGTCATACCAAACACACTAGGTCACAGCGATAGACTTCATTAAGCAAGACATCAACATTGTCTTGGCTACTAGAACTTTTCACAAGGATTCAAAATAGCTAGTCGGCCAGACATCAATAATGTCACACTGACTTTTCCCTTCAGGAATTATATTCCAGTAAGAGTTGAGGTATTTTTTCCAACATGAAGATGGTGGGAGACATTGGGAGAGAGTTGGAGAGAGCAGGAAGTTGGGAGAGGGTCGAAGAGATGGTGGGAGAGGGTGCGAGAGAGTGGGAGAGGGTTAGAGAGTGCGAGAGAGGGTGAGAGAGAGTTGGAGAGAGTGATTGAGTGCGAGATAGGGTGGGAGAGGGTAGGAGAGGGTGGAATTGGGTGGAAGAGGGTGGGATAGAGTGTGGGAGAGAGGGTGGGAGAGTGTGGGAGAGAGTGAAGAGAGTCGAAGAGCGTGGGAGAGGGTGGGAGAGAGTTGAGAGAGTGGAGAGTGAGAGAGGGTGGGAGAGAGTGGGAGAGTGGGAGAAAGGGTGGGAGATCATGGGAGAGAGTGGGAGAGAGTCAGAGAGTCCGGGAGAGGGTGGGAGAGAGTGGGAGAGAGTGGATGAGTGTGAGATAGGGTTGGAGAGGGTGGGAGTGGGTGGAGGAGGGTGGGAGAGAGGATGAGATAGAGTGGGGGAGAGAGGGTGGGAGAGTGTCAGAGAGAGTTGAAGAGCATGGGAGAGGGTGGGAGAGAGTTGGAGAGAGTGGGAGAGTGGGACATAGGCTGGGAGAGAGTGGGAGAGAGGGTTGGAGAGAGTTGAAGAGAGTGGGAGATGGTAGAAAAGGGTGGGAGAGAGCGGGAGAGAGTCAGAGAGTCGAGAGAGGGTGGGTGAGAGTGGAGAGAGTGGGAGATGGGTTGGGAGAGGGTACGAGAGGGTGGGAGAGGGTAGGAGAAAGTTGGAAAGAGGGTGGTAAATGGTGGGAGAGAGTGGGAGAGGGTGGGAGAGGTTGGGAGAGAGGGTGGGAGAGGGCGTGAGAGGGTGTGAGAGAGTGGGAGAGAGTGTGCGAGAGAGTGGGAGAGAGTCAGAGAGTATGGGAGATAGTGGGGAGAGAGTCAGAGAGTGTGGAAGAAGGTGGGAGAGATTTGGAGAGATAAGGAGAGTGGGAGAGAGGGTGGGAGAGGGTAGGAGAGAGTCAGAGAGCGCGAGAGAGGGTGGGAGAGAGTTGGAGAGAGTGGGAGAGATTTGGAGAGAGTGGTTGAGTGCAATATAGGGTTGGAGAGGGTGGGAGATAGGTTGGGAGAGGGTGGGAGAGGGTTGGAATGAGGGAGAGAGTGGAAGAGAGTCAGAGAGCATGGGAGAGGGTGGGAGAGAGTTGGAGAGAGTGAGAGTGGGAGAGAGGGTGAGAGAGAGTGGGAGAGTGGGAGAGAGGGTGGGAGATGGTGGGAGAGGATGGGAAAAGAGTGTAGGAGAGGGTGGGAGAGAGTGGGAGAGAGAATGGGAGAGGATGGGAGAGAGTCAGAGAGTGTGGGAGAGAGTGGGAGAGAGTTAGAGAGAATGGGAGAGGGTGTGAGAGAGTGTGAGAGTGGGAAAGAGGGTGGGAGAGTGGAAAAGTGTGGGAGAGAGGGTGGGAGAGGGTAGGAGAGAGTTGGAGAGAGTGGGATAGTGGGAGAGAGGGTGGGAGAGAGTGGGAGAGTGGTAGTGAGAGTGGGAGAGAGTGAAATTTGGAACATTCCTTACCTCCTGTAGCAACCATTCATTTCCATTTTGCAACTTGATTTTTATTTTTCCTTTTCCAATAATCAGACAGGGTTCATCATCACCCAAATATACCAATCCAAAATCACCTTGAACATAATCTACAAACTATTTCCTATGGGGTGTTTCATGAAATGAAGCCCCTAAATCTATTACCCATGAATCATTAACATTATCTAAACATAGAATTAAATCATCCAACAATTTATTAATTAAAACATTAGCTTCCTTATTGTCATCATGTTGTCTATCTCCTTGTTTTCCTTTTCGAGACTAACAATCCCTCTTCAAGTGACTTGGCTTTCCACAGTGCCAGCAATCCATTCTTCCTCTGGATTTAGATCTAAATTTCTTCAACCTCCCTTGTAACTTCCTATGATTTGTTGGGATTTTTCCTCTCTCCTCTGTTCTTCCCTTGTTCTCTATATTCAAAGCATTACCCAGTGTTGAAGTCTCACTGGTGCTTTTCTATCACATTTCCTCACTAAGGATAATACCAACAACATCATCAAATTTAAATGCATTTGAACCAAAGATAGAGTTACAACCATTAGCAAGCTATTCTAGCTTTCTACCAAAGAAAATAAAACCAAGAGCCCTCACCTCTCATCAAAATTTACTTTTACAAAATTTAATTGATTAGTAATCGTATTAAACTCATTTAAATGATCTATCACAAATCCACCTTCAGTCATGTTTTTATATTAAACAAATGCTTCGTAAGAAATACCTTATTTGAGGCTGAGGCCTTTTGATATAATTTATCCAAATGTTCCATCAAATCCACTGTTGTCTTTTCTTTTGTTATATTGAATTCCACATATGGTGTCAGCACAACCGAATGGTTCCAAATTCCTTTCTATCCAAAATCTCTCATTCTTCATTAGACATCATAGCATCTTTCTTTTCTTTTCCTTGCAATGGTCATCATAGATCCTTTGGTACAAATAATCTTCCATCTACATAGATTCCATAATTGATAATTCTCTAGTCGTTGAACTTCTCAACCTTGAATTTTCATTCTTCCATTGTTCCCACTCAAATCTAGAGGTTTTTTGCTAATCAACCAAAATACACATGGCTCTTATACCAATTGTTAGTGTTCAAGAAAATTGAAGCAATAAACATTAACAATTATATGCATATTCAATAACCCATAAATAAAAATGAAGAATGACACAAAATAGATCAACATAGAAATTTAATGTGGTTCACCCAATATAAGCTACATCCATAGAAACTTAACCACCCAATGATTTTATTATCCAATTCAAAGCATATTACAATCTCATGAATCACACACACCGCAACTTACATCCCAACCACTTATAACAAGCTTTTTGGAAGCTTCCAAAATTAGGGTTTTACAAGGTCTTTTTCATTTGACGTGTCAATAGGAAAATCTTGATGCGTTAATGGGGATTTTTTTTGGGGGGGTTGCACCCCTGAACCCCTATGAGGATATGTTACGAGTGTACAGTATTTACATGATTAGTTGCCACATATCAACACTATTTCCCTACCATCAACATATCGATGGGACATGAAACAAGCTCCCTCTGAGTTCACCTTGTCACACTGATAAACCAATTCATAGAACATCGAATGATGAAGTTGGATCCTCCTTCACGCCTATTGCTCTTAAGCCCAAAATATTGTACACCACCATAGCTAGCGAATGAAAATCAATTCAACCCTTATTGGAAAAGAAATAACACACAAAAAATAAATCGATGCAAGATTGCTCTATACCTGGGATGCTCCTACATCAAACACCCGAGGTAGGAAGAATTTTTTGAATATGGATTCACAAAATGGGGGTGAGTGGTAGTACCACCCTTTTAGATAGAAAAAATTCTTTATCCAACCCCATTGTTGAAAATGGTACCTACAATTGCTTCTTCTTTCTCCTCTTCCAACATTTAGCTGGAACAAGCAATATCCTCCTCTGAAAATTATGTTCTTTACTCCTCTTCCTTGATGTGGAATTGACTCCACCATTACCCAACCACCTCCTCCAAAAGTATCTCTCACTCACCTCTAATATTATGTTATTCAACCCACCATAGTTCACCCAACTCCACCAATTTGCACCTGCACTTAACTCTTCAACACCATGCAAATCCTTCTTTGCATACCAATCATCCTAAATCATATCATATGCATTCACTAACTCATCCAACTCAACATGAAAAACATTATGTGTTACCTCCTTCTTTGGTAATGCTACATCCACCTGTTCATCATTACCCTTGGATATAACACTATACTCCTCTTTCTTTATGCCTTCTAAAAGACATTTTTCATTTGTAATCACTTCCTCCTTTCTTATATCTCCTGAAAAAGTAATTCTCAACTAGAAATTCATTGTCACAATCAAAATACTCATAATTTCCATCTCTCTCCCTTATATCCTTATCAATGTCAATAACACAATCAAAATATTCTTCCTCTTCATCCTGCAATAAACTATCTTCCATACAAATCTCTTTATCACATGAGAAATCTCACGCAAACAAAAGCTCACTAGGTATTTTCTCACCTTCTTCCTTACTTACAACTATAACGAGTGTTTTCATCCACAAAGACACTCATTGCCACAACACCTTCTACATTACTCTTTTCATACTCAAACAAATCAAAACTTTCAATCTCCTCATATCTATATCCATCTCATTCATATCATTCCCATGCAAACTAGAATCCTCTATGAATTCACAAGATGCAAGTTTTACCTTTTCTTCAATTGATTCAACTTCGGTGTCCTCTTCTTCAAGTTCCTCTATTGTTCTTCACTCTTTTGTGGTTGCTACCACCTCTTGATATTCATCCTTCATGTTTTCCAATAAACATCCTTCAATTTCAAGTTTTGCTTCCTCAACCTACTTATCCTCTTCCTCGATGTCACATGCATGACACTATGTTGCATCCTCTTTTGTTCCTATAGTCAAAACATGATTAGAAAGATAAAATTTATCTTTAGCTAAAGGCTAAAGGTTAGGGTTTCTGTTGACATTATATTGTAGCAATTGTAGCGATATTGAGTTGCAAGGGATTACTGGTTGTAATTGATTTGATATACTGGATAATAATATTGGACTCTCTGTTGGTGGATGTAGCCCGAGTTCGGGTGAACCACATTAAATATTGTCTCACATTGTTATTATTTCTATATTTTTCATTCCTATGTTTAATCTTTATTTGCCTTTAATTGATATTTTCTACACACAATTCCTAACACATGCATTTCCATCAGATACACATTGTGTTATCAGGTTGAGACAATTCCATGTGACATGAATATTCACCCTCTCGTTGATCACTATCCTCATCAACATAGTTCACAATAATAATGTGAATTTACCTATCATCCAATCGCACATCCGCATATGTCCATCCATGTCACTGTGACTTCATTATCGATCATTCATTATAATACCACTAACACTACTCTATTGCAATCCTTCCAAATTACCATTGTAGGGCTCGCGGGTTACCACCATACCGCAAAACTCCTACATGAATTGTTATGAGCTTTTGGTTTCCAACACACCATACTATAGCCTCCTTCAAATTCTATAGTGGGGTTGTGAGTTGTTGTCCTTCTATCGTCTATTGAATGGACTCCTCATGATCTCCCACCAAAACATGTTTATCTACTTGATATTGAAATATCAATGGGATGTGTATTCTCTTCAACCCAAAGTATTATCGCTACTTGATATGCCTTATTGCTCTGTTAAAGGGACGTTGAATGTCATCCCACCAATAGGTGAACCTCCTTTTGAAGTAATTTCCTTGCACCCATTTACTACTATCGCCATACCATCAGCATATTGATGGGACATGAAACAAGGTCCTTATGAGTTCACCTTGTCACACTGATAAACCAATTCATAGGTAGACTTCCATACTTAGCGAATGCAACCTGATTCAACCCTTATTGAAAAATAAATAACATAATTTATTTTTTTTGATGCAAGATTGCTCTATGCCTTGGATGCTACTACATCAGAAATTGATCAAGGAAACCTAATTAAACACTCAAACTTGATCCCATTGGGAGATTAGCATTAATTTTATATGGAGGGATTAGCTCTTTCCTAACCCCATTGATGCAAAGCTTCAAGATTAGTGATAATGGAGATTGAACCATAAAAATTCTCTCAATTAATGGATGTGAGTATGAAATTACATAGCATAAGGGTGCTCAAATGATTTGTGGATAATTTTATCATAGAAATGAAGAGTATTTATAGGAAAATTGGATGAGTTAATGGCCAATATTGATTTAGCTAATCAATGGATAGAAATGAATATGAGAGGATGGTGTGGATCAATTATCAAATCCATTGATGAGATTGAATATTTACATGAATTGATAAATTTAATCAAAGGTTGCAATTTATCTCAAAAAACACAAATCCTAAAATTTAGGATCATGTGCAAGATATTTCTATGTGGGAGGAAAATATTTGAATTTGAATTGACAAAATATTACATGAGAATATTCCTTTGAGTGGGAAATTAGCTAATTAAATAATTATAACTTTATTTAATTGTGCAAGGTGGAGGCATTTAAGATTTTAATTAAACAATTAGATCGTTTAATCAAAAAGGAGAAATAATGACATTTAGTTGAACAATTAAGATTATTTAATCAAATGAGAAGAATTAAAGGATTTAATTAAATATTTTGCATTATTTAATCAAACAAGATGAAAATTAGCATGAAAGAGGTGAATTAATTAAATAATTTTGATTATCCATTTAATAAAAGAAAATAATAAATTTAATTAAATAATTAGGATTATTGAATTAAATAGTTGAGAATGGTTGAATCGGGATGAAAATGGTGTTAGCAAATCAAATCAAATGTGTGATATGGACTAGGACAATTTTAAGTTTCTACAGTAATAATTATGTTTTATGATAAATTAAAATAAATATTTTTTTATAAGAAGTTTGGGATATAATAGAAAATGGTTTTGTAGAACCTCTAGATCAAGTAGTTATCAAGCATTGGCACAAGAAATAAAATTTCAACTTAGACAAATTAAGAAAAATATGTAAAAGACCTATTTTTAATTCGACAAGCAATGTACTACTTTGTTTTCCATATGTTTGTAGCAATAACTTAGTCTAATATGGCATGGGATGTTTATGAAACATCTTATAGGTAACTACTAGGGTGAAAGTGGATAAATTGTAGTCTCTTAGGAAAAGTTTTCAAGAATTTTTAAAAAAAGAATTCAAATTTTGTAAACCATTTTTTAGTCAAATTATGAATATTATTAATCAAATTAGATCACATGGAGAAAAAATAATTGATCTAAATATTGTATAAAATATTCTCAAAGATGTACATAGTAAAGTTTATATTATTTAAATGGTTGCAATTGAAAAGTACAAAGATCTAACACAACTATCTATAGATGATTTTATGGGATCTATGTTATCACACATCCATAATGCACAAGAATAATAATTCCTCTTTAGAGAATGAATTTAAATCACAAGTTTCATTCATCAAAGAGGAAGAGGATGACCAAGATATAAAAGAAAGGGTAGAAATAATAATCAAAGAAATGAAAGGAGTAGTCTAGATCAAGGTGCAAGGGTGAATCATAATTTATATATTCACTGCTTTAGAAGCTATATAAATCAATTTTGACAACAATCTCAAAAGTATGATATTTTTAATACTTAGCAAACTATTAATACAATAAATTTGGTCATTATGCATATGAGTGTAAAATTTTTGAGATATAGAGGTAGGGATAGAAATAATAATCAAATGAATAGAAGGATTGGTTTAGATCAAAGTGTAAGGGTAAATTATAATTTTTATTCTCACAACTCTAAAGAGTGTACCAATTAGTTTTGAGAAAAATATCAAAAGTATGATAGGTTTAATATTTAGTGTTCAATGCATTAATATAATAAATTTGGTTATTATGCATATGAGTTCCAAAGAACAAAGTATATGAGGGTAAAAAATATAAATTATTTAAATGTATCTAAAACTAATTCAAGTTCCTTATTGATTACATTTCATGGTGTTCAAGAGAGCTATAGTGATATTTAGTTTATAGATGATGAATTTACTAATCATATAATATAAAATAGATATTTATTTAGTTAGTTATGGAGAAAGGTTTTATTAATATTTTTACAATACATGATGAAAGAAAGCATATTCTATATGTTTATTCTGTGCTCGAATTTATATGTGTGTGTGTGTGTGTGTGTGTGTGTGTGTGTGTGTGTGTGTGTGTGTGTGTGTGTGTGTGTGTGTGTGTGTATTATCTGTGTTGGACAAATTGTACAAAAGGGTTACAAATTATCTTGTAAATATAAGGTGTGCTAAAGTAGAAAAAATTCTAAGTAACCATTTAATTACAAAAAATAATATGACCAAGGGTTGAATACTCCCACTTTGATTCAAAAGTGAAACTCAAAAGGAAGCCTAAGGAGAGACCAAAGAAAATTTTAAGGTAAATTATTTAGACCAAATATGAGGGATCATTTAAGGTTTGGTCACCATCATTTTGGAGGTTTGATTTTATTGCAAAAAAAAATACATGGTGAGAGGATTATCTACAATTAAGGAGCTAACTAGTTAGTGTGAGCATTATAATATTCTCGTGAAACAATTAAGGAAAAGTTTTTTTATAGGAATTTATTATAAAGAAATGGAACCATCCAAGCTTTTGTTCACACTAATTTACATGGACCAATAAAAAATCCATCATTAGGGAAGAGTATATTTTCTAACTTTTATTGATACTTTTAATTAGAGGACACAAATTTATTTTGTCAATTATAAATCTAAAGCCTTCAAAATATTCAAGGATTTCAAATAAATGGTTAAAAGATAGAGCAATTAATGCAACAATTTACTCAATTTAGAGAGGTGGATAATATAAGTCAAATGAGTTTTTGTAACACCATTTTAAATCTGCATTCTTAAACTTTTTTCCACGTATAAAGTTAGTTAAAAGAAAGCAAACAAAACAACATTCTTTATGAAATAATCCCTTATGCTCAACGAATATAACAATAAAAAAAACTAATTTAAATCCTAAGGAGCATAATGAATAATCTATTCCATAGTGGATTGGTGCTATTGTAGAAAATAGCCTTTTCCCAATCCTTGCTCAAGATAAGCTAATGATAATGATGGACAAAATCATTTCTCAAATGAAGAGAGTGACCTTGCATGATATTGGAGATGAAAATGCTAAGATTGTGGAGTGGATGAACAAAATCAGTTTTCAATTTAAGAGAGTGACTTTGCATTAAGTTGTGGAGATGAAAATTGTGGAGGATTTGATAAGAAATGAAGCCTCTATTTTATAGATTTCAAATGCTAAGAGTGTTGAAAAGGGACCAATGTGGGACTAAAGATTTAGCCAATGATAGGAGGCCACTTGTCAAATGGTGATAGGCCAATGGATGTGCAAGATTTGGGAAGTGTTCCCATGAGAGGGAGAATTTGAATTCAAATTTGGGCAATAAATTTAGAGAGGGGGACATGAAAAAGAGCAATAAATGCAATGTTGGAGGGACAAATCAACTTGTCATATTTTCAAACTTGAGGGCTATGTTGAGTGAAAATGAGAGTTTTAATAAATCAATAAATAGATTTATTTGTGCAAGTGGCATAATCTAGAGAATGCAAGTGGGTAAGATTAGCATTTAATCATGGTTAGATTAAATTAATGATGATTAGGTTAGTTTGACCCTTTTGACTTGATATTTTGATTTATTTAAATAAATAAGGGATGAGAACTGACTTTTGAGATTTAATTAAATAAAAGGCTTGATTTATTTAATTAAAATGAGGGTGATGGGATCAAGTTGATTTATTTGATTTAAACTTGTGACTTTAGGAGATTGATAAATAAACTTAATATATTTTCCGAATGGATGAATATGACCTAGTTGAATTCATTATGTCAATTTTACATGTCTACATTTTGCCCCTCTTTGAAGCAATGTACTTGTTGCATTGGTTCAAAGAATAAACTTGTCGCGATCAAAATTAAAAAATTCCTAATTTTTCAGATGCCCCAATGGAAAGAAGTACACTAGTACATTGCCCCCTCAGGAGATCGAGTGAAATATTCGATTTAAGGGTCGATCTCACGATAAAGAGGTTCAAAATGGATGGTTATGAATGATGATGCAAATGAGATGATTTTAAGATGCTTAGAATAACAAATCTATATTATCCTAAACAACTTAAATGATGATACGATGATGGATGAGATGGTTTAGATTGATGATGCGATATGCTATGATTATGCAATGGATGATTTATGAGATGCCTAGACTAATAGATCTATATTATGATGATGAATATGCATGTGAGATGATATGCAAAATATTGACGATTCGTGGATGCAAGATGAATGCATGATGGATGCATGATGGATGCATTGGTGATGATGATGTTAGTGCAGAAATGAGATGATGACAAGAGGATCCCACAAGTCAATGATTTGATGGGACTTTATTAGAGATGATGATGATAGATGATGATGATGATAAATGATGATGATTTTCTTCTCAAGGGTTGGGATGGGCTACTTACCTTATGTTTGATAACACACGTAGGTACGATGCATCAAGGTATAAAGAACCAGGATGGCATTGTACCTAGTATGATGGTCTTTGACTCGACAAGCAGAAAGGAGCATTCTTTTTCACACTTGACATACAAAAACCTTGCTAGGACGTACCTAACAAAGCAAGTATTCACCAAGTTATTTTACAAGAACATCCAACAAGCACAGTAGACAAAAAGATAAAGATCGTTGCCCCATTCCTATCTCTCTAAATCCTTCGTTCGGATATCATCGAGAGGTCCTTGGAATGAGCGCAATAAGATAAATCAAAAGAAAAGATCAAGTATGCAAATAAATAAATGTTCTTCATATCTCCAGCCAGAGGGATGTGTTTTGATAGGATAAGAATCTGTGATATCCAAAATGATGCCCATTGTCAGAACGATATATCCTAGGACATGCATTGTATAGGATGATGATGGTTTGATAAGTTGATTGATAGGATTTTGATATAAAGTTGATTGACATGTTTGAAAATGATCAAGACTTTGATTTTGTTTTAAATATTTGTTGTTTGCTTTTGATTTTACGATTGAAGCTTGCTTTTGCTGATTGTTGTGATTGTTTATGTTTGCATTGCCAAAGGATGAATGCGATGATCAGTTTATTATGGATGATTGATTATTGTGGGTGAAAGCGAGATGAGATGGATAGATTTTTCAAATATTTGTATGTTTTTGACATTTTGAAATGTTTTGAGGCTATTTTTTGGTGTTTTTGAGATTTTTAATTTTTTGAATGTTTTTGGGATTTTCTATTTTTTTAAATGTTTTTGGATTTTGATGTTTTTCGCTATTTTTGGATTTTGATGTCTCAGGGGCTGATGAAAGATGAGCCTTGCCTACGTTTAAGCTTAGAGACGACGTAGTTCAGATTCCAATGTTTTTTTGATGTTTTTTGATTTATGGATGTTTTTGGATTTTTCTCACGATTTTGATGATTTGGATATGGAAATGTGTGATGATATCAGCGCTCTTGTTTGGGATTTTGCTAAAAACAAACTAAAATTGATTGATCGAATTGATGGATTGATGATGATGATACCATTGTTGAGGATGCACAATAATGCGAGGATTTCATTGATCGGGATTGATGATGATAACATTGTTGACGATGCACAACAATGCAAGGATAGTGTTAAGCAACACAAGGATATCCTGATGATTTCTTGATTGGATTTGATTGATCATGATTGATGAAGCTTGATTTTGGAACAAAAGTTGTTTGAATGATTTGATGTGACATTTGAAGGGTGTGCTAGATGTGACTGATAGTGATTATTTGGATCGATGTTCGATGAAAGATAAATCTTTGATAAGGAATGTTTATTCATCAAAATATGCCATGGGCTAGTGATTTGGATTTTGGATCACAAATGCTTTGAACAATTTGATTTTACGTTTTCCAATGTTTGGATCACCATACAAGGCAAAGTATATATATCAAGATTTATTCCTGAAGCAAGATGTAAATACCTTCCCCCAATGTCTAGCAATGTATGGAATGTGATGGGTGGATGCTTGGATAAGTGTATGGATGGATGGATACACGAGGGATGCCAAGGATTATCTTGCGATAAGATAAGGTGTTGAGATAAAGAATGTTGATTGGATAATGCTTCATGGCTCAGATAATGTTGGGGTAGGATAGGATCAGTGAAAATGACCCATGTCAAGATGTTTACCATAAGCACGTGTAAAGTGTGCCCCAAACTTCATCAAGATTAAGATAACTGAGATGATGGATGCAGATGGATTAGATAAATGGTTCATAGATGCATGGATTTATTATGGATAAGATGGATGGAATGTTGGTTTTATTATGAATGGGATGAGATGCTTTCATCTGAAGTGGCGTATGTAGATGCTCGATTCTACACATGATGCCTATTTGCTAGGTTTTCATCATGGTCTTGCCCAAAGTGCCACATGTTGTGCAGTTTTTGCACACACACCCCACTTGGAGTAGGGACCCTCTTTTCGTATGTTTTTTGACCTTTGGTTTTATTGGACTTATCTTTCTGAGGTCTTGACATGTTGGTCTTGCTAGCCTTGACCTTGCCCTGAGGCTTGAATTGATTAAAATTGAGTTTTAAGCAAAATTCGGGTTTTCACCTAACTCTGGGATTTTTCGGCTCTGGCGGATTTTCTCAGGCCCTGGTTCTTTGTCTACTTCTGACTGGATTCTCTGACTCCAGGTTTCTGCCTGGATCCGGGATTTCATGGTCCTAGCGGATTTTCCCGAACTTTTCCAAAATCCTGAACTTCGTCATTTCCCCAGTTTCTGCATTTCCGCGAAATTTGTGTTTCCGTGCATCTTGGGATTTTTTGAAATTCTGTCCTAGGCTCGGGTTTCCGGATTTGTCAGAAGTGTCTTCTCACTCATTAATGACCGAGGTACCTTTGCTCAGATGAGTACATGGGCAGATTTAGGGAATTTTAAACATCATTCTGACTTCATCCATTCACTTGCTGATTGCTTTGGCGATTAAGAGTTTCATTTGAGCTTTGAGGATTGATTTCAAGCGGCTTGTGTGGATTGTTGGGTGTCGGTATCTAGATTTGTGTTGCCTGGGTGTGTTCATTTTGTAGTTGTTTCTTCGAGTTTGAGTTTCGCCTGCAATAATCCATGGTAGGTCACTGATAGCCTTCTCATTTGTTTATGCAATGATTAATTACTCTGGGTTGACTTATGATCATTTTGGGTCAGCCTTTGCTTTTTGGTAGTTTTGTATTTATAAAGCTAAGGTTTGACTTTTCCCTTCATCAACTTTTATCATCCTCTCTGCGTGCGTCTTGTTCATCAATGGAGAGTTGGATGAGTTTTCATAGCCTTGTCTGAATAGGGCTAGCCCCTAAGTGTGCCATTTTTTGTATCCTAAGATGATTAGGGTTTCGGTTCATTGGCCTGAATTTGCCAAGGTTTAGTAGGGTGATTGTAATTCCATGGTTCTTGTTCAGCCCAGCCTGCTCTTACCTTGGGGGATCCCTGTCCGCATTGATGGATCGTCCCAATAGTGGTTTCCCTTGAAATTTTAAAGCTTGTCCGAACTCTCATGGCAGGGGTCTGGTTATCGAAATTAGGGCATCACCATTTCACCATGGGAATTTTTCATTTGAAAGCTTTGATAGTTTGAAACCATTTGAATTCTGAATTTTATTGATTAGCATCAACTTTAGGACTGTTAGAATCCAAGTGGAAAGATTGCATCATCGTTCGGTCACCAGTTCGCGTGTCATTGTTTGTTGGGTTCCCGTGGTGTCCGCGAAATTTCTGCACACCCGTATTTTCCTGGTTTAGGCTTATTCCACGAACTGGAGTAATTTTTGAAACATTTCTAGCTATCCGCGAAAATCCGTCCCATCTAGATTTTTCTAGTTTTCCTGTCGAGCCTTATCCTTCTTGATTTTTTGAAGATAGGACTAATGGAGTGAATGCTAATTGCTTAATTCTTGTTGCTAACGAGTAAATTTCATGATAATCTAATGATTTTTGGGCTGTACTAACGATTTATGTGACTTATGATGACTTGGCAACAAGAATCCATCTAGGTCAGATTTCTCTGAAATTCCGCCCTGATTGGATTTTCCCGATTTACATGGTTTTCCCAGACTGCTTCATTTCTCCAGATTTTCAAAGATTAGCAGTTTGCAATGGATTTTAATTGCTTTATATGATTTTATGCTAACCTTTGGATTGGAATATGCATGATAATTAAATACTAATGATGTCTTTTATGAGTGCAGACCGAATCAAGCAAAGCTGCTGCCAGAAAATCTAAGGGTGGCACGGAGGGGTCATCCATTTCTGAGGCAGAACGATTAAGATTGGATATCAAGAGTCAGCTTCCTGAGAGTAGGATATCCTCCATATGGTTTGAAGTGTCTGATACTAATGTGGGAGCTTGGAGGTATGAAGAGTTTAAGTAGAGGACAGCTGAAAAGGATCTATCAACCTTAAGAAATGGAATGATGAAGTCCGGACTTGTGCATGTGGCTGGGTTTCCTCCAGCGATCCAATGTTATGAGCTGATTCTGGAATGTGCTAGGCAGTATGACTTTGATACGCAAAGGGTTGTCACCACTGAGGGAAGGGTCTTGACAAACTTCAGTCCTGTCTCCATTGCTCAGGCCTTTGACATGCCTCACCTGCCTTCAGTGTGTGCTTTGAACATAGACACGGCCAAAACATACTATGAGAATGAGCCAGTCAAGGCTCATAAGATAATCAATTTGTGGCTAGAGAAACAAAAGTCCCACCATTCTAAATTTCCTAAGCAGTTGCACAGAGTTAAGTTCAGGTCGGATGTTTATGATGCCATAACATTTTTGAGCAGAGTAGCTGGTTTGAAGACTGCTGGGGTGCTAGAGAGTTGGATGGTCCATGTGATCACCAAGGTTGAGCAAGGAACTAACTATCACTGGGAATGGCTTATTAGTGCTGAAATTGACAAACAGTTGAGGAATGTCTTGGAGACCAAGAGGTTCACTATGTCCTCTTATGTCATATATGTGTTAGCTAGATTCTACCCATACAAGGGTCTGAATCCACGAGGGACGCTTGGACAAGATATTGTCTACGAGTTCTATTTGTAACTGCACCTAGGACACGAGGACTACCGGAGATCCAATGATGCATTCACGATGCATATCACCAGGATGCTCCAGAACGCTGAACATATGAGACTGTCAGACGTAGCCAAAGGGCTAATAAAGAATTATGGCACCTGGTTCATCCAATTTCCCACCTTCACCTACCTTAGAATTGATGGATGCCTGGTCACTCCATATAGGTTACATCGGTATCCTACTGATCACATTATTTTGTTGGAGGTTGTGAGGCAGATTTGTGAGTTTGATGCCATTGTGAAGAAAGAAAAGCATAAGGCAGGCTTCGGTGGAGATTTTCCTCTTGGGATTGGTGTGGCTGAAGTGTGTCCTTCCATCCAGTCAGCACATACTGCAGGAGAAGAATTGGCAGCGTATGGTTTCTCCTTCCATTCCAAAAGGATGAACTTTGACATCACAGGAGAGGCACAAAAGAAGGCCACTAGGGAATACTGGCATAAGGATGACCTGGAAGATTACTGGGCCAACATCAAAGATGATATTGAGGCCAGAAAGAAGAGGTACTCCAGGCTCCCTGTTGATGCAATCCGACAGTACAATGTCAAGTTGATCCCGGACCAACTAGAGGATGATGGAAACTTGGTGCAGGATCATGTCTATGAGGCTGTGAAGGACAAGTCGATCGGAGATATCAGCTGGAATGATGATGAGGTCACAGAGTTGGAGGACCTAATGGCCCCAGTTATGAAATTTACATCTTCTTGGTTAAAGCATAAGGTCTGGCAACTAGAGAGTGAAAAGGTACCTTGTACCTTCAATTTGATGGGAGATCTCAATCCCATGTCTACTTCAGAAGAATCCAGGGAAGATGACCCCAAAGGGAAAACGGTAAAGAGCTCTCCTTTCAAGATAAAGATTAGAGGTCCCAAGGAAAGTGGGCTTGAACCAAAGGGGAAGCCAAAAGGAAAGAGGAGATGGCGGACTTTGAAGATTGGTACGTCCTCTGATGAGGAAGAACTGGAAAAAGTTGAAGAGGGGGATGCTCCTCCACCACCGAAGAAGGCAAGAACAACAAGACTCTCAAAGAAGAAGGCTCAGGAGGCATCAAAGGATGATCCTCTGATCGTGGATGTGGAGAGTTCAGAGGGAGAAAAGGAAAAAGTTTACATGAGGAGATCTAGGACTCCCTCTTCGAAGGACACTATGCAAAAGAAGGATCTTCCTCCAAGGTCACCAGTCACGGAGCCCTCCAAGGTTGCTTCTCCTCCACCAAGTGCACCAGAGCCAGAAATTCCAAAGGAGCCTGAAACTAGCGGAGAGGCAGAACCCTTTAAGGAAGGAACACTTTATGGTGCAACAGCATAACTTGAAGTTTAAACAAAAGAAAGGCATACTTCTCCTTTGGTACAATATGAAGATTCTCCGAAGAGTGACAGAGGAAATGGATCTCCTGAGCGGCAAGAGGAGGATATCCCTACTAAAACCCCATCAGTGGTGCAGCAAGAGTTGGAAAAGGCAGAAGGGGATCAAGGTGAGCGGCTTTCTGAAACAGCGGAGGATAAAATAACTGTAGAGGAAGAAGAGAAAATGACTAAACAGCCGGAAGAAGTCAGAATAGAATAAATCCAGGTAGAGCCTATAGCCCTAGACTGGCTAGAAAAGGAGATTGCAAGAAAGAAGCAGGTAGTATTTGAAGACACTCCCTTGGATTGGGATGAAATGTTGTCTAAAATTGGAAAACGGAAGAAAAGGAAGGCAGCTAGGGTGGTGTCCAAGATAGAAAGAGATGAAGTGAATAACAGGGTCATCCACATTTCCACTCCTACCACAGAAAAGACAAGAGAAGAGGTCACTGGTCAAGACTATAATGTGCAAACCATCAACCTTGGGCCGACATCCATGGAGCAGGACATTGAGGAGTATGAGGGGTCCAGTGCTGTGATCATTGGTAGATTGAGGAAGGAGACCCAAACCAAACATGAGCTGAGGAATGAAAGTGAAAGACTTAAGAAATGTTTGGAAGAGGTAATGAAGCCTTTGCAATCCCTCCATCCTTCTTCTTCTGCCACTCCCGGCTTTCTTTCCAAGGAAACCATCTCCGGAATTGAGAAAATGAAGGCTTCAACTTAAACTACAGTGGATTGGGTAAATAGTGTGCAAACAAAGGGATATGATGCAATCAAGGAGATTCTGTCAGTTGGAATGGATGCTGCCTGAGCCAAGAAGTTATTAGAGCATGTGTTGTCTTAGGACAAGGAAGACCTTGACCTCTTGTTGCAGAAGTCTAGGGTCTTCATAGGGCATGGTAAAGAACAACTGGTTGTGGATGGAATTCTTCCTTCTTCCAGATTGGATGAACCCTGGGAATGGTTCGAGGCTCTGCAGATTAGGCAGAAGGCGATAAAGAAGATCCAGAAATGAAAGAAATCAATTGATGGTGATCTCACTACAATATATGATGGATGGATTGCCTTCTTTGAGCTGATGACTGGAAGGAGGAAGATTGCTCCAAAATATCTAAGTCTAGAACAGCTGAAAGAGTGGTGGCATGAAGTTTATGCCTCGGATTCTGAGAGTGTTCTAACTGCCCACCAGTTAGATGATGCAGCCACCTACTTGGTAGTAATGGATAGATATCGGGCCAATAAAGAAGATTGGGACAAGATTGTTGAACAGTCAAAAGATGAAATTGACTCCATTAAATGTTGGCTTAGGGTATTACCTTTGCCACCTGTCACCGAACTAGATGGAGTATTCTTGAGGGTCCAAGGATCATCAGCTCAGAGAAAGGATAAGGGAAGTGGCAGTTAATGCCTATTTTGATTTGTGCTTCCCTATTATCATAGGGCATGCATTGGACCAAACTACATTGGGGACTGTGCCAAGGCCGACCTAGATGATGGCTGGCATTTAATGCGTGCCTTTGTTTGATTTTTCCTTGGCCAACTTGTTTTGGGTGGTTTTTCTTATTTTGTAAATGTCTAGCTGGGCCGACATACCTTGGGATTGGCTATAAAAGGGCATTCTTGCCTCATTGTAAAGGGTTAGCTAGAAAATAATAGAGATAAGTAAGAGCAGAAAAAAGCTAGAGTATTTTGTAGTAGGAGTAGTATTTCATTTCTTGAAGCAAATATTGTATTAGAATAGTGCAGTTGTTGCATTCTTTTGATGGTTTAATACAATTGAAGACATTGTGCTTTTTCCTGGTGCAATCTCTTGTGTTATTTCATCTTGCATGGTTCCTGTTGTTCTATCTTTCAAATTGCTTGAAGATTTATGGTTTAATGTTTAGAATTAAATTAGTTTTAGCTTGATGAATGATGTTTATGATTTCATATTTGGAATGTTTGTAGCAATCTCTGGTCTATACTCCCAGTAACTATCTGATTGTAGTAGGCTGGTGAAGTCAACTTGGACAATACATTCATATGTGCTTAAGTTTGATTGTAGATGAATGTCTATGATTTGAAAATCTATATGCCTTAGAAGATTGCACTGTTCCTGTGATATTGCATTGTGGGTTAAGCAGGAATCGGTTGTTTGAGATTGGTCCATTCCAGATATCTATCATTTGCATTGTTCATTCTAGGAGTAGTTTATATTTCATCATATTCCCACGCCCTTATCTTTTGCTATTTCTTTATCATCTGGTTAGATTTAGGATCAGAGATCATTACATTGCAAAATCTGATAAGTTGAAAGATACAGTTTGCTTGTAGTAAGGTCTCTTTGTGATTACCAACATTTTCACATAATTATCTGAGTTGTTTATGCATTGCCATGACCTGACACCCGAGAGACCTTGGGGTGATTTTCAGTGATTTATTGTTGAAAATAACCTTTCAAGAGAGATAGAATATTACATTCTGTCTGAGTTGTTGCTGTGCAGAAAACACCATCAACAGATTGGCGCTAGAAGGAGGGCTTGAATGAGCACACTGGATCATTTTCTTGAATGCCATCTCTCCTGAAAGATATAGGAGAAATACCAGATCTACCATAGGAGAGGAGGATTTACAGGAATAATAGTTCCCCACTAGGTCAAGAAGGACTCGAGAAAGGGGAGAATCATCATCACCCATCCCTTCACCAGCATTGTCCATATCTTCACATCCTGAGGTTGAGGCTATACCCATCCCTGAAGTGGTTCCCATTCAATAGCCTCAGCCTGTCATTAACTAACCACAACCACCACCCCCACTCTTACCAATGGCCTTCCTTGCTAATAACCCATCTCCCTTGTTCTTCTAGGCCTACAATGCTATGCCTAAAAACCCTAAGCATTTCTGTTCAAAATTCCATGTTAATGACCCGAATAGGACTGCAGAAGAACACAGAAGGATCTTCCAAACCTGTCTTAAAGATAGGGGGATAGTACATGAGGATGTCGCCTGTAGTTTGTTTCCTTATTCACTAGGAGAAGAGGCCTTTTACTAGTATAATCATCTCCCTGCTGGTTCAATTCTTAATTGGAATGACCTTGGAACTGCCTTTTTATAGAAGTTTCGAATACACATCTGTGCCAATGAGTTATACCTGCAATTCATCAAAGTCAAGAGAGAGGTTAATGAGCCAATATCTAGTTTCAATAATAGGTTCCACTGTGCATACACCAGACTTAGAGACCCATATGTTTTAGATGATAATACTACCCTAGGAGTCTATTATGAAGCTCTGGATAGCCTAACAACAACCTTCCTAAAGTGGAGACCTAATCCTCTAGGTACCCTAACTGATGCTTACACAGAGGCGGTCAAGCTTAGTACAGATTTGAGACAACACCTGACTGGGCCATTACCTTCTCTAGGACCAATTGCACATCCCAACCAGGTTCAGGCAGTAAACCATGTGCTTGCTAATCATACTCCAATCATGAATCCAGTTCCTCAGTTACCTATGGTACCGCACCCTGGTCATCCCATGAGCCAAGTCTCCCCTATGACGAACTTCCCTCAACAGCAGGTTAATCAGCCCATGTATCAGTCATGGTCAAATAGTTTTCCTGCTTATTTGTAGAATTCTAAGGTGTTGCATCAGTCTATAGGATATGCTACAATGCCTACTCCTCCTCAGAGTAATCCAAATCAACTTCCTTATCAGGATCCAAATAGGGAGAGAATTGATGAAATGGCTGAGTAGATAAAGAAGCTAAATTTAGAAGTGACTTACCTGAGAAATCAGAATAGTCAACTAAAAGCTGCCCATAAGAGTCTACAATCCAATCAGAACAGAGAGTTTCCATAAAGGCAAAATTTTGATCAAGGATAGCGTAATGACAGAGGATTCCACAGCGACAAGGGATATAATCAGGACAGGGGTTACAATATTGACAGAGGATTCAATAGTGATAGGAGACATAATTTTGATAGAGGCCAAGGTAGTGGATCAGGATTTGATAAAAGGCCATCACAAGGGCAGAACAAAACTTCAAATACAGGCCTTAATAATGGAGGAGTCCCCACCCCATTGGATCAACCAGCTAATCAAATTGTTAATCAATCTACAAATCAACCAGTCAGTCAAGACAAACCTCCTAGTGGTGTATATCTGGCTGAAGTAGCCCTATCAGGATGGTGCAGGCTCTATAAGACGAGTCAACATTCAGAATTGGAATGTCCAGAATTCCAAACCGCAACCTCCATTTTCCAGTATGAGGTGGAAAAAAATGCAAATGGACAAGTGATTGTTCGTTCCAACCCTTATGATTCTCCTGTGCTGGTATTAAATCATGCTCCTTTTCCAACTAGTAAGGAAAACGTGCCAGAAGAAGAACCTGATTCTCAAGAAGAAAACATAGACCAGGTATGCAATGGAGATGAGGTTGCTCGATTGTTTAATGAAGAAGCAATGAATGATAATGGCCCCCTAGATCAAGGAGAAAATTATGTTGAAGAAGTGCAAATGTTCCAAAGGCAAGGCTTGAGAGATATTCCTCATAGACGTCCACAGGCTGGAGGGCCTTTTACCACCTCCATTCCTCCTAACAACTTCAGTACTCCCCCAGATCCTCATGCCAGCAATAATCCATCTTATCCACATGTTTCCAAGTAGTATCTTTCAAAGGAAAGACAAGCTCAAACTGACCAACAAAAGGAAAAAGTTGTTCAAGCAAGAAAGGATAAGGTAGAGGAACCTTCTAAGGACATCTCCACTGATATGAATGAGGAGAAAAATGGCCTCATATGTTGTTGAGGAGTTCAAGAAATTAAAGGTAAATCTTTCAGCATTTGAGTTATTAAGATTTCCTGTAATTAGGAAGGTTGTTTTGGGTACCTATGATGCACATTCCAAGCCTTCTGGAGAGAATGTCATCCAGACTCCTAGTTCTCAACCTGTGAAGACACAAAACCAGGTACAAAATTAGACTAACCTACCTCCTGGAGATAAAGGAAAAGAAAAGGATAAGATTCAAGTGGCATAGGTAGATACTCAACCCGCTTTGTTTCAAGGAAAGACAGAAACTCCACCATTCTTGATTTTTGTCTGTATATTCGGTAAGAATCTGCATAATTGCTTGCTAGATTCTGGTGCTTCCACCAATGTGATGCCATTTGGAGTTTGTAGAGCTCTAGGAATTACACCTGCTGATTCTTAGAAGAAGGTGACTCAGTTGGATAGAACCAAAGTAAGTGTGGTAGGAGAACTAAACATGATTCATATGCAGATAGCTTCAGATCCAAGGATTCAACAGGTTATCAATATTCAGGTAGCTGATATTCCTGATGCATATGGTTTGATTCTAGGAAGAGATTTTACTAAGGCTTTGAATGGATATGTGTCCACTGACCACTCCCACATGTGGCTTCCATGGAAAGGAGTGCCTAATTAGATCAGAATTGAGAGAGAGCCAAGAATGAAATACATGATTACAGAATACCAAAAGACTTCAATAGAGGTTCTGATATCAGAAGTTGGAATGGGGAATTACACGCTATCAACTCAGTATGAAGAGTCAGACTTAGAAGAGGTATTAATGTTGCATATGATGCCTATTGATGTTGAGACAGGGTCCAGCCACGTTGAAGTTTTGACAGAATCAGTTCAAGAAGAAGAAGAACCTGAAGATAATTATATCAGCCTATTGCGCAGTTTCTAGGAATTCATCACGCAGTGTATGGAGAATCAGACTCACCTGGGCAGGAGGACAAGCTTTAAGGAATTACTCTTACCAAATTGGTGTAGAGTTCATAATTCTTCCCATTTAGAATTGGAGTGTTGTTTATGTCAGACAGCAGTGGAGCAAGTACAGAAATGCCTAAATCCAACCCAAGCTGTTGAGACAAAGGTGCATAACCCTCAAGATAAATATCAAGAAGATAAACCACCTGTAGTGACTGGAGAGTCTTCCAACACTGATAAGCTGAGGGATGTGATGAAGAAGACCACCACTATTGAATGTTGGACTCTCAAATTTGATGGATCCAAATCCAAGCATGGAGCTGGAGCAGGGTTTGAACTGATCAGTCCAAAAGGTAAAAACTTATTTGCAGCCCATAGGCTTCAATTCCATTGCACCAATAATGTAGTAGAGTATGAAGCATTAATTCATGGACTTCTCATGGCACTTAAGAAAAAGGTCAAAATTCTACAAGTTTTTGGTGATTCAGAATTAATAGTCAAGCAAGTAAGAAAGCAATATTCATGCCACGATAGGAGAATGACTAATTATAGGCATAGAGTGTGGGACCTCATTGAGGGATTCGATGCCTTTAATATTCAACTCATACCACGAAAGAAGAATCAAACTGCTGATTCTCTGGCTCAGGCAACAAGCACTCTGCAACCTTTATCTCTACCAGGATTGAAAAGTTTCACTGTAGAATTGACTCCTATGCCATCAGTCCCAGACAATCTGACTAACTTTCAGGTGTTTGAGGATGATAAGCATATTCTTGATTTTATCACCAATACAGACATCTTTGCTTCCCAAACCATTGATGAAGCAGAACCTCAGGAAGCAGAACTAGATATAGAAGGCATGTTAAATCTAAAGTCTAATACTATTCCAAGGGGAATGGTACAATTGGAGCAAATTTTCGATATGGACAAGATCATAGATCAGGAACAAGAGTCAAAGAAAGAATCAATCAGTTGAAAATGTGACACTCACAATTTAGGAACTGAGGATAATGTTAAGAATATTTTCATTGGCAAGGTATGCACTCCAGAAGAAAGAGATAATTGAAGCCTTACACAGCTTCCCAGACATAGTAGCCTGGGGTTATGAGGACTTGAAAACTTATGATACATCCATCATAAATCATACTATACCCCTTAAGCCAGGTGCTAAGCCTTTCAGACAAAGACAGAGACCTGTCAACGCATTGTTGGAACCACTTATACAGAAGGAAGTTTAGAAATTACTGTCCGCCAGAATCATATTTCCTGTTAGGCATTCAACATGGGTGGAAAACCTAGTTCCAGTAAGAAAAAAGAATGGAGAAATTAGGCTTTGTGTTGACTTCAGAAATCTAAACAGATCATCAGAGAAAGATAACTATCCAGTTCACTCTTTGGATGAAGTGCTTCAAGTGGTCAATGGATCTCAGATGATGTCCTTTTTGGATGGTTATTCATGGTACAATCAAGTGATGGTCCAGTATGAAGATAGACAGAAGACTGTTTTCACAACTAAGTGGGGTACCTTTGCCTACAGGAGGATGCCATTTGGACTCATTAATGTAGGGGCTATATTTCAAAGGGCTATGGATATTGCCTTTAAGGATATCATAAGCAAATGCATCATCATTTATATGGATGACCTGACTATTTTTTTGAAAAACAGAGGGGATCACATCTCAGATCTGCGTAAAGTATTTCAAAAGTGCAGAGAATTTGGCATATCCATGAATCCCAAGAAGTGTATTTTTAGAGTAACAGAGGGAAAGCTGTTAGGACATGTCATATCAGAAAAGGGAATTGCTATTGATCCAGAAAGAGTGGAAGCTATACTAAAGATTCAGCTACCTGCTAGTAAAAAGGAGATGAATCTTTCTTTGGTAAAATCAACTTCGTCAGAAAATTCATCACTGGATTTGCTGAAATTGTTAAACTGTTAAATGCAATGTTGAAACAAGATGCAAAGATCGAATGGACTACAAAAGAAAAGGAAGCATTTGTAGAGATCAAAAGAGCCATTGCTGAGGCTCCAGTATTGGTAAGTCTGAATTACAGCAAACCTTTTTATATCTATTCATTTGCTTCAGACCATTCATGTGCTAGGATGTTAACTCAAAAGTCTGATGAGGGAAATGAGCATCCTATAGCTTTTATGAGTGCACCATTAAAAGATGCTGAGTTGAAGTATCCAAGTGTGGAAAAGCAGGCATACGCCCTAGTCAGAGCAGTAAAGAAATTAAGGCATTATATCCTCAAAAACAAAGTGTATGCAATCATCCCTGATTCTGCAGTTAAGTTACTCCTGATGCAGAATTAATTAGGTGAGCGAAGAGCTAAATGGGTGACCATGCTTCAAGAGTATGACATTGAGATCGAGCCCATGAAGCTGGTAAGAGGGCAAGGGCTCACTCAAACTATGGCTGAAATAGGCCCTGAATTGTCTGTTCAGAACTATAATATTGAAGAGGTTTCCCCAGATAGTTGGTATGATGACCTAGTGTATTATCTGTTGAACCAACGACCTCCAGTTCATCTTAACGCAGTTCAAAGATGAGCTCTGGGGTTAAAGAGTGATGGTTTTATATTGAAATGACATGTTCTGTATAAGAAAAATAATGAAGGCATTTATTTAAGGTGTCTTGGAAAATAGGAAGCTGAAAGAGTGATGAATGAATTCCATGACAAATACGATACTGTTCATGGCTCAGCAATTGCCATAGCAAATCAAATTTTGAAGGTAGGTTATTACTGGCCCACACTGTTCAAAGATGTTCACCATCATGTATGCACCTGTCACACTTGTCAGACTGCAGCAACAAGAGAAAGGTGTGCAGCACTTCCTCTCCAATCGGTCACTGAGGTAAGACCTTTTTCTCAATGGGGTATGGATTTTATAGGTCCCATCAACCCACCATCCTCTACAGGACACAGGTACATTCTCACTATCACTGATTATTTTACAAGGTGGACTGAAGCTTTTGCTTGTAGGAAATGTACATCAGATGTAGTGATTGATTTCTTAGAATCTACTATTCTTAATCGATTTGGATGCCCTATTGCTATTGTTTGTGATAATGGTCCTGCCTTTGCATCTTTGAAATTCTCAAATTGGGCTTTTGATCATGGCATTATTGTGAAGTTTGCATCTAATTATTACCCTCAGGGTAATGGCTTAGCAGAATCCTCTAATAAGAACCTACTGACTGTTATCCGCAAGTTGTTAGAGAGGAACCCAAAAGACTAGCACACCTAGCTTTGGTTTTCCCTTTGGGTAGATCGTACCAGACTTAAGTCTTCCATTGGAACATCTCCTTATCATTTAGTGTATGGTCTGGAGCCAGTATTCCCTATCTAACTCAAGATCCCAACTTTACAATTTATAAATCAGTTTTATGATGAAGGGGACAGAAGGGAGGCTAGGTTGACAAAACTACTGCACCTTGAAGAGAAACGAGACAATGCCCTTGAGAATTTTTCCAAACATCAGGGGATAGTGAAGAGATGGTTTGATAGGAGAGCTAAGGTTAAATCCTTTAGGATTTCTGACCTAGTCTTATACTGGGATAAACCTCATGATCAGAGAGGGAACCATGAGAAGTTTGATAAGCTCTGGCTTGGGCCATATCAGATTGCTAAAATACTTGGAGATAATGCCTTCCGTCTCAAGATTCTCATGGGAGAGGATATCCCACTGCCTGTCAATGGGTAGTATTTGAAACATTATTTCCAGTCCTAAGTTGTTTTCAGCTCTCCGCTTTGTACATAGTTAGTTTAGGTTGCTTTGTTTATTTTGCTTGGTTAGAGTAGGTTTCCCTTTTGGTTTGCTTGTTTTCTTTGGTTAGAGTAGGTTTTCTTTCATTTGTTTGTTTTGGTTTGCGTTGCTCTTGCTCTTGGTTCTTTCTCTTTTTGGGGTCTGTGGGTGCATCTGTACGATAATGATGACAAGGCAGGTCTGATGTTCTTGAGTATTTCCCTTACAAATTCTAATCATCCTTCCAGGACACTGTGGTACGAACTCTCTATCCAATGTCACTTATCCTTCTGCTGAGGCAAAGGTTTTTTTTTCTAGTCAGTTTGAACAGGAATATATTGGGGTCTTAGACTTTTTATTGTTAAATATGCCTAAAGTTGCAGAAAGTCCTTATAAGGTTTGAACAGGTGAAAAATCCTTTTCTGCTCTAGTGCCACTATGGTTCTCAGCCCTGAGTGTGGACTTCAATGTTCACAAGTTGAATAAAATGAGTGAAAAGGAATGAAATATTAGCAAAAAAAAAGAGAGAAACAAAGGAAAAAATGTTGAAAGTCAAAAGGCTTGAATTCAACTTATCAGGGGAATCTGAATATCTCTACCGGGGCTATGGACGCCTGGCTGGCAGTAGAGCTATGTTCAGGAGGATCACAATGATAACCTCGTTGGGGCTATGGATGTCTGACTGGCAGTGAGGCTCTATCCAGGTTACTTTTAGAGTATGAATCTTTACGTAGCTTGTTCATACCAAGTCTGGTTCTTGTTGCAACTAAGGGATGGTAATGAATGCATGTGCACACACTTAGACCCTGGTATAGGAATGTTTGGGTGGCTAAGGGTTTCTTTATTTTAACATGAAGGGTGGTGGCTGGATATCTGAGTTGAAACCATAAGTTCTGGGTTCTTGATTCTAGTTTGTCATCGCAATGCTCAGGAGCATTTCCCCAGCACAGTCGCCATTTGTTGTGCAATTTTTGCACACACGCCCCACTTGGAGTAGGGACCATCTTTTCATATGTCTTTTGACCTTTGGGTTTATTGGACTTATCTTTCTGAGGTCTTGACATGTTGTTCTTGCTAGCCTTGACCTTGCCCTGAGGCTTGAATTGATTAAAATTAAGTTTTAAGCAAAATTCGGGTTTTCACCTAACTCCGAGATTTTTCAGCTCCGGCGGATTTTCCCGGGCCCTGGTTCTTTATTTGCTTCTGACTCAATTCTCTAACTCTGGGTTTCTACCTGGATCCGGGATTTTCCGGTCCTGGCATATTTTCTCGGACTTTGCCAAAATCCCGAACTTCGTCATTTCCCCGGTTTCTGCATTTCTGTGAAATCTGCGTTTCCGTGCATCTTGGGATTTTTCAAAATTTCGTCCTGGCCTCAGGTTTCCAGATTTATCAGAAGTGTCTTGTCGCTCATTAATGACCGAGGTACCTTTGCTTAGATGAGTATATGGACAGATTTAGGGCATTTTAAACATCATTCTGACTTCATCCATTCACTTGCTGATTGCTCTGTCGATTAAGAGTTTCATTTGAGCTTTGAGGATTGATTTCAAGCGGCTTGTGTGTGGATTGTTCGGTGTCGGTATCTAGATTTGCATTGCTTGGGCGTGTTCATTTTGCAGTTGTTTCTTCGAGTTCGAGTTTCCCTTGCAATAATCCATGGTAGATCGCTGATAGCTTTCTCATTTTTTAATGCAATGATTAAGTTCTCTGGGTTGACTTATGATCATTTTTGGTCAGCCTTTTCTTTCTGGTAGTTTTGTATTTATAAAGCTAGGGTTTGACTTTGCCCTTCATCAATTTTTATCATCCTCTCTGTGTGCGTCTTGTTCATCAATGGAGAGTTGGATGAGTTTTCGTAGCCTTGTCTGAATAGGGCTAGCCCCTAAGTGTGTCGTTTGTCATATCCTGAGATGATTAGGGTTTCGGTTCATTGGCCCGAATTTGCCAAGGTTTAGTAGGGTGATCGTAATTCCATGGTTCTTGTTCAGCCCAACCTGCTCTTACCTTGGGGGATCCCTGTCCGCATTGATGGATCGTCCTAATAGTGGTTTCCCTTGAAATTTTAAAGCTTGTCTGGACTCTCATGGTGGGGGTCTGGTTATCAAAATTAGGGCATCACCATTTCACCATGGGAATTCATCATTTGAAAGCTTTGAGAGTTTGAAACCATTTGCATTCTGAATTTTATTGATTAGCATCAACTTTAGGACCGTTAGAATCCAAGTGGAAAGATTGCATCATCGTTCAGTCACCAGTTCGCATGTCATTGTTCGTCGGGTTCCCGTGGTGTCCACAAAATTTCTGCACACTCGGATTTTTCCGGTTTAGGTTTTTTCCTCGGACTGGAGTAATTTCTAAAACATTTCTAGCTGTCCGCGAAAATCCGTCCCATTCGGATTTTTTCAATTTTCCTGTTTGGCCTTATCCTTCTTGATTTTTCGAAGATAGGACTAATGGAGTGAATGCTAATTGCTTAATTCTTGTTGCTAATGAGTAAATTTCATGATAATCTAATGATTTTTGGGCTGTACTAACGATTTATGTGAATTATGATGACTTGGCAATAGGAATCCGTCTGGGTCAGATTTCTTCAAAATTCTGCCCCGACTGGATTTTCCTGATTTACATGGTTTTCCCGGACTGCTTCATTTCTCCAGATTTTCAAAGATTAGTAGTTTGCGATGGATTTTAATTGCTTTATATGATTTTATGCTAACCTTTGGATTGGAATATGCATGATAATTAAATACTAATGATGTCTTTTGTGAGTGCAGACCGAATCAAGCAAAGCTGCTACCAGAAAATCTAAGGGTGGCACGGAGGGGTCATCCATTTCTGAGCCAGAATGATTAAGATTGGATATCAAGAGTCAGCTTCCTGAGATCAGGATATCCTCTTTATGGTCCGAAGTTTCTGATACTAATGTGGGAGCTTGGAGGTATGAAGAGTTTAAACAGAGGACAGCTGAAAAGGATCTATCAGCCTTAAGAAATGGAATGATGAAGTTCAGACTTGTGCATGTGGTTGGGTTTCCTCCAGCGATCCAATGTTATGAGCTAATTCTGGAATGTGCTAGGCAGTATGACTTTGATACGCAAAGGGTTGTCAGCACTGAGGGAAGGGTCTTGGAAAACCTCAGTCCTGTCTCCATTGCTCAGGCCTTTGACATGCCTCACCTGCCTTCAGTGTGTGCTCTGAACATAGACACAGCCAAAACATACTATGAGAATGAGCCACTCAAGGCTTAACAAATAATCAATTTGTGGCTAGAGAAACAAAAGTCCCACCATTCTAAATTGCCTAAGCAGTTGCACAGAGTTAAGTTGAGGTCAGATGTTTATGATGCCATAACATTTTTGAGCAGAGTAGTTGGTTTGAAAACTGCCGGGGTGCTAGAGAGTTAGATGGTCCACGTGATCACCAAGGTTGAGCAAGGAACTAACTATCATTGGGCAGGGCTTATTAGTGTTGAAATTGACAAATAGTTGAGGAATGTCTTGAAGACCAAGAGGTTCACTATGTCCTCTTATGTCATATATGTGTTAGCCAGATTCTACCCATACAAGGGTTTGAATCCACGAGGGACGTTTGGACAAGATATTGTCTACGAGGTCTATCCAGAACTGCACCTAGGACACGAGGACTACTAGAGAGCCAATGATGCATTCACGATGCATATCACACAGATGTTCTAGAATTCTGAGCATATGAGACTGTCGGACAGAGCCAAAGGGCTGATAAATAATTATGGCGCCTGGTTCATCCAATTTCCCACCTTCACCTACCTTAGAATTTATGGATGCCTGGTCGCTCCATATAGGTTACCTCGGTATCCTACTGATCACATTGTTTTGTTGGAGGTTGTGAGGCAGATTTGTGAGTTTGATGCCATTGTGAAGAAAGAAAAGCATAAGACAGGCTTCGGTGGAGATTTTCCTCTTGGGATTGGTGTGGCTGAGGTGTGTCCTTCCATCCAGTCAGCACATACTACAGGAGAGGAATTGGTAGCCTATGGTTTCTCCTTCCATTCCAAAAGGATGAACTTCAACATCACAGGAGAGGCACAGAATAAGGCCACTATGGAATACCGGCAGAAGGATAACCTGGAAGATTACTGGGCCAACATCAAAGATGATCTTGAGGCCAGAAAGAAGAGGTACTCTAGGCTCCCTGTTGATGCAATCCGACAGTACAATGTCAAGTTGATCCCGGACCAACTAGAGGATGATGGAAACTTGGTGCAGGATCATGTCTATGAGGCTTTGAAGGACAAGTCAATTGGAGATATTAGCTGGAATGATGATGAGGTCACAGAGTTGGAGGACCTAATGGCCCCAGTTATGAAATTTACATCTTCTTGGTTAAAGCATAAGGTCTGGCAACTAGAGAGTGAAAAGGTACCTTGTACCTTCAATTTGATGGGAGATCTCAATCCCATGTCTACTTCAGAAGAATCCAGGGAAGATGACCCCAAAGGGAAAATGGTAAAGAGCTCTCCTTTCAAGATAAAGATTAGAGGTCCCAAGGAAAGTGGGCCTGAACCAAAGAGGAAGCCAAAAGGAAAGAGGAGATGGCAGACTTTGAAGATTGGTACGTCCTTTGATGAGGAAGAACTGGAAAAAGCCGAAGAGGGGGATGCTCCTCCACCACCGAAGAAGGCAAGAACAACAAGACTCTCAAAGAAAAAGGCTTAGGAGGCATCAAAGGATGAGCCTCCGATCATGGATGTGGAGAGTTCAGGGGGAGAAAAGGAAAAAGTTTACATGAGGAGATATAGGACTCCCTCTCCGAAGGACACTGTGCAAAAGAAGGATCTTCCTCCAAGGTCACCAGTCACGGAGCCCTCCAAGGTTGCTTCTCCTCCACCAAGTGCACCAGAGCCAGAAATTCCAAAGGAGCCTAAAACTAGTGGAGAGGCAGAACCCTTTAAGGAAGGAACACTTTATGGTGCAGCAGCAGAACTTGAAGTTGAAACAGAAGAAAGGCATACTTCTCCTTTGGTGCAATATGAAGATTCTCCAGAGAGTGACAAAGGAAATGGATCGCCTGAGCGGTAGGAGGAGGATATCCCTACTAAAACCCCATCACCGGTGTAGCAAGAGTTGGAAAAGGCAAAAGGGGATCAAGGTGAGCAGCTTACTGAAAAAGAGGAGGATAAAATAACTGTAGAGGAAGAAGAGAAAACGACAGAATAGCTGGAAGAAGTCAGAATAGAAGAAATCTAGGTAGAGCCTATAGCCCCGAACTGGCTAGAAAAGGAGATTGCAAGAAAGAAGCAGGTAGTAGTTGAAGACACTCCCTTGGATTGGGATGAAATGCTATCTAAAATTGGAAAAGGGAAGAAAAGGAAGGCAGCTAGGGTGGTGTCCAAGATAGAAAGAGACGAAGCAAATAACAGGGTCATCCACATTGCCACTCCTGCCGCAGACAAGACAAGAGAAGAGGTCACTGGTCAAGACTATAATGTGCAAACCATCAACCTTGGGCCGGCATCCATGGAGCAGGACATTGAGGAGTATGAGGGGTCCAGTGTTGTGATCATCAGTAGATTGAGGAAGGAGACCCAAACCAAACATGAGCTGAGGAAAGAAAATGAAAGACTTAAGAAATGTTTGGAAGAGGTAATGAAGCCTTTGCAATCCCTCCATCCTTCTTCTTCTACCACTCTCGACTTTCTGCCCAAGGAAACCATCTCTGGAATTGAGAAAATGAAGGCTTTAGCTCAAACTGCAGTGGATTGGCTAAAGAGTGTGCAAACAAAGGGAGATGATACAATCAAGGAGATTCTGTCAGTTGGAAAGGATGCTGCCCAACCCAAGGAGTTATTAGAGCATGTGTTGTCTCAGGACAAGGAAGACCTTGACCTCTTGTTGCAGAAGTCTAGGGTCATCATAGGGCATGGTAAAGAACAACTGGTTGTGGATGGAATTCTTCCCTCTTCCAGAATGGATGAACCCTGGGAATGGTTCGAGGCTCTGCAGATTAGGCAGAAGGCCATAAAGAAGATCTAGAAATGAAGGAAATCAATTGATGGTGATCTCACTGTAGTATATGATGGATGCATTGCCTTCTTTGAGGTGATGACTGGAAGGAGGAAGATGGCTCCAAAATATCTAAGTCTGGAACAGCTGAAAGAGTGGTGGCATGAAGTTTATGCCCTGAATTCTGAGAGTGTTCTAACTACCCACTAGTTAGATGATGCAGCCACCTACTTGGCAGTAATGGATAGATATCGGGCCAATAAAGAAGATTGGGACAAGATTGTTGAACAGTCAAAAGATGAAATTGACTCCATTAAATGTCGGATTAGGGTATTACCTTTACAACCTGTCACCGAACTGGATGGAGTATTCTTGAGGGTCCAGGGATCATCAGCTCAGAGAAAGGATAAGGGAAGTGGCAATTAATGCCTATTTTGATTTGTGCTTCCCTATTATCATAGGGCATGCATTGGACCGGACTACATTGGGGACTGTGCCAAGGCTGACCTAGATGATGGCTGGCATTTAATGCGTGCCTTAGTTTGATTTTTCCTTGGCCAAGTTCTTGTTTTGGGCAGTTTTTCTTATTTTGTAAATGTCTGGCTGGGCTGACATACCTTGGGATTGGCTATAAAAGGACATTCTTGCCTCATTGTAAAGGGTTAGCTAGAAAATAATAGAGATAAGTAAGAGCAAAAAAAAAGCTAGAGTATTTTGTAGTAGGAGTAGTATTTCATTTATTGAAGCAAATACTGTATCAGAACAGTGGATTTGTTGCAGTCTTTTGATGGTTCAATACAATTGAAAACATTGTGCTTTTCCTGGTGCAATCTCTTGTGTTATTTCATCTTGCATGGTTCCTGTTGTTCTATCTTTCAAATTGCTTGAAGATTTAGGGTTTAATGTTCATAATTAAATTATTTTTATCTTGATGAATGATGTTTATGATTTCATATTTGGAATGTTTGTAGCAATCTCTGGTCTATACTCCTAGTAACTATTTGATTGTAGTAGGTTGGTGAAGTCAATCTGGACCATACATTCATATGTGCTTAAGTTTGATTGTAGATGAATGTCTATGATTTGAAAATCTATATGCCTTAGAAGATTGCACTGTTCCTGTGATATTGCATTGTGGGTTAAACAGGAATCCGTTGTTTTAGATTGGTCCATTCCAGATATCTATCATTTGCTTTGTTCATTCTAGGAGTAGTTTATATTTCATCATATTCCCATGCCCTTATCTTTTGCTATTTCTTTATCATCTTGTTAGATTTAGGATCAGAGATCATTACATTGCAAAATCTGATAAGTTGAAAGATACAGTTTGCTTGTAGTAAGGTCTCTTTGTGATTACCAGCATTTTCACATAATTATCTGGGTTGTTTATGCATTGTCATGACCTGACACCCGAGAGACCTTGGGGTGATTTTTAGTGATTTATTGTTGAAAATAACCTTTCAAGAGAGATAGAATATTACATTTTGTCTGAGTTGTTGTTGTGCAGAAAACACCATCAACACCACCATAGTGGTTTTCACTGGAGGACGATTTTTTTCTCTTTACTATTTTCAATCCTTTTTCTAATTTTTTTTGGATTTTCATATTTTTGATTTTTTTTGGTTTTTTTGAAAGATTTATGCTGAACCACCTGGTGTTGCTGATGTAGATACTTTTGTCATGATGTGCCATCGGTATCCTACCTAAAGAAGTTACTTTGCTAAAATACGTGCATTTGTATACAACTTTTGGGATTCTTGATCTACTTTCTCGATACTGAAGTTAACTCTGTCTCTGTGCCCACATCGTGATAAAGTTCCTTTTGAATCCTTATAATGAAGGGTCATTGCCAATACATGGTCAATTTGAGAATTGGATATCATGTGTGGTGGCATGGATGGAGTGTGTTTAGTGATAAGAGATGGATTGGTTGACAGCTTGGAATCTTTGATTCTCCAAACTTGGGAAGATGAACAATGATGGGTGGACACAAAAGTGTGCATGGAATTAGGACCAACTACTTGATATACCTTGTACATCACTTGAAAAGACTGCTTTTGCTTTTACGGACATCTTGGATGGATAATTTTCCCTCTTTTATTTTGCTCCATAGTTTCGTTGACTAATGGAGTTTGATAGGGATAATCTTTCTTTATATGCTTTGGTATCCATATGTATTTGATTTGTCAATTACGCTTTCCAGCTTCTTTTTCTTTGATAATGCTCTTTGTACTTTGATTCAATTCTTTCTTTTGACATTGGTCCCAATTTGTGGATGGGGTGATGGGCGGATGAAGATCCATGACATGGTTGGTTGTAGTATTGACACTAGTTTCATCATAAGGACTCTTTGTGCTTTCTATGTTGACGTTTGCTTGAGACGAAGTTGCCCCCTGTATGGTGGTAGTAGTATCTTCATGCTTTGATTCAACCTATTCTGAGAGATCTTGTTTAGAATGCATTCTCTGAAAAATGACCACTGTCGAGGACATTGTTTCAATTTTCTACTCTGCTAACTCTGGGTTATACTGTTCTGTCTGACTTGCTTCCTTGAGTGGATAATGTTGGAAATCATTATTCATGATCTCCTCAATTTGAGTTTGGGACATATTTGATTTGATGTTGACAACTTAGTAACCTGCTCTTTTTGTGTAATAATGTTAGGAATAAAGGGATCATGTTCTGAATGAAGATCTATGTGTCTATCCATATAAAGCATCTCATGGGTAGATGGAGGAATATGTGCTATGTGGATATGATCATCTTGCATTGATAGGAGAGTTTCCATTAGATTATTGTAGTATCTTGAAGATACAAATTATTGATCTTGAATGATTTCGGAGTTTCTTTTGACATGCTTTGGATCAAGTTCTTGACATGGGTTAGTTTCAAATGATGGATTGCTTACAAATGATTCTTGGATGTCGTCATTAGGCATGGGTAATGGCTCATTCTCCTCAAGTGTTGAGTTCAAGGTTCCTTTAGTATCTATAACCAGGAGGTCAAAGGGTGTCCACATGTCTTGGAAAGGACCATTGCTAAACCTTGGTGAAATATTTTGATCATACTTTGGAATAAATTCTTGAGATATGTCCTCTAACTCATAAGGCGATGTAGTGACATTTTCGACATGATCATTGGTCAATAAATCGTGCATTATGTCAATAGCATCAAATAATCCTAACACTCCTTGAAATAGATCACTAAAAAGTGGCTCTTGATGTATGGTGAGTTGATCATGGGATGGGGTAGAAACATCCTCAATGTGCTCCTTAATTGAGAGATTTTAAACATTGTTTTCAATAATTGTGATGGCGAGATTGCCAATGCTTTCAACCATAGGGTCACGTGATGTTGATATTTCTTGAATTGGATCATTGTTGGATATCGTTGGCGGATTTTGATCATGATTGAAAAATGATTCTTGATGTATGTTAATTTGATCATTCGATGAGGTGGAAACATCTTCAAGGTGTTCATTGATGGATAGACCTTGATCATTGTTTTCAACAATTGTCATTTTTTGTGTTTGTGCTTGCATTTGTTGGGCAGCTTGAGAGGCTTGTTGCACTTGTTGAGCTTGTCTTACTTGTTGTGTGGCTAGATATTGTTGGATGGCCCTTTGGTAGGCTTGGTGAGCTTTTAGTGCAATGTTATATTGTCTTGTTGTGTTTGGTTTAGGTGGTAGTGGTGGTGTATTTGGAATTGTGTTGGATGTAGTGACAAGTGGTTGAGATACACTTGGAGAAATCATGGTAGTGAGGGGTTGAGATGTGATGGGTATGATAGTGGTGTTCGGAGTGATCGAAGTGATAGGGATGGTTGGAATGACCGAAGTGATAGGTCTTTGGGAGACCATGTTTTGATTTGTTGGGATCATCATTGTTGCTTGATTGAATACCATCTGTTGGTGCGATGTCGATGGTATATTCAAAAGATTTGATGTGATGGCTTGATTGGTGTTAGGTGGTTTGTTTTGGATGGAATGATTGGTTTTAGGTAAAGGGGGAAGCCCTAAACCAAGGAATGATGTAGGTAATGGTGGTGGAGATTTCCCTTGGCACAATGACTCAACTATTTTGCTAAGTGTAGCAATTTGATCTAGCCAAATTTGATCCTGATTTCGATCTTGACTCCCTTGATATATTTGATTTGGTTTTTGTTCACACAGATTTGGAGTATGTGCTTGTCTTTGATTTTGGACAATGTTTTGATTTGGGATGACACTCAGATTTGGCATGATAGGTTGAAATCGACCATTGTTCATGTTTGGAATATTCATATGATTTGAAAATGTTTCCATCCCAAAGTTTGTCGGATTCATATTTCAAAAACTTGTACCTAGTACCTTCTCATTTGGCTTGTAGGGATTTGGTGGGATGATGTTCGTTTGAAGGCTCATGCTTTGATTGTTCGGTTGAAAGACTTGTAGGTTTGGATTTAGATCTACCATCGGGCAATGTGTTCCAATCTTTGATTTGGGCATACTCACACTTGTACCATTGAAGTTTGTAGAAGGTAATGATCCCATGTATGGATTGTATAGATGTGATTGTTGATAATCGATCGGTGTTGTAAGGCTTTGAGCATTCAATAGATTTGGATTACTCATGATGTATGGATCAAGTTTGTATTCCATGTTCTCCTTGTGTTTTTACCTTGTTGAAAAAGTGACCTCTAAGGTTCTTAGGACTAATGACGAGATGAATGATGAAAGGTGTAAATGATGAGTGTTGAACATTTTAGGGACTTTGGATCAATGCTAGACTTAGGGTTTGATTTTGACTATTTTGATTTGGATAATGAACTTGTAAACCCTAAGATGTGAGATGTTATCTTAGGATGAACTTGCTCAAAGGATAGCTAATTCAATTAAATGTATGAGAAATGATGCATTCCCATACGCCTAACTAAACAAGGTGATTTTGCTTTCGATGATTTACCCAAGTCTAGAATGATGTTTTCAAAGCTCTAAAGTTGTTTGCATGGATGAAGTATTTGATTTTGATCCTAAGAGACTTAGAGAGACTTTGTTTACTAGGCCAAGGTATTGAAGAACACACTTTTTTCTAAGAGTAATTTCAAAATCAAAAGACCAATGTTTTGCATGAAAATCATATGACCCAAAAGATATCAAGCACATGTGTGGGGTCCAATTTGTTATCTTTGCTTAGTGGATTCTTTTTACAACAAACACATTTCTTGATTAGGTTTCAAATTGAATGTCCAATGTCACAACTTCTTTTTTTCCCACAAAGTGCTATGTGGAAGTTCCAAGAAATTAGGACAAGGGTTGCCTAATGTTGACCTTTGTAAGAGAAAATTAAGATGTAAACCCAATTACTTAGAAACCTCTAAGGACATAATCCCAAGGGTAAGCAATAGTTCTTGGGCTTTGTCAAAGGTATTTGCTCTAACTAAGGGGTTTGAAATTTTGATGATGATGTTGAATGTTGGTTTTCCAATGTTTTTGATAAAATCACTATGTTTTCAAACTGACTCAAAAGCAATGCAACATCCTAGCTCAATTGGTACATTTTTCTTGGTGGGCTTGTCTCATGCCTTTTGTAGTAGAAGAGATGACTTTACATGCAACCAAGGACAAAATATAAAGGTATGTTAAGAATAAAGTCTTAACCTCTATATTTCAACCAAGATCCGACATGGCAAGTAACTTCTTGGAATCTAAGTTCCAATGCACCACTTTGATAAACTCGTTGGATGGACTAGTTGGCAACTACAAACAAGGTTTTTAATGACACAACATCAGGGACATGGCACCTTGCGAGAGTCCAACAAGCCACTAAAGGCTTTAATCAATCCTACTAGGGGCTCTTATATGTTTTACGATAGTACCCCGTTCTGAAAGACATTGTATGGCTAAGACCTACATACCATGAGGACTTGACAGTTTAGTCTTATCCATTTGTATACCGGCCCGAATGAAAAACTGGTTGGAGTCACCTTCGAGTTCTCCTTTCGGATTTGTCTCTTAGGTAGGCCCCTCTAAAGGTGACTCAAAGCAGTAAAATGCATTTTGAATGTTTCTCTTGCACCCTAAATCGTACGAAGCGCAAGGGGAAAGGATACGCATTCAAAATGCACCAGAGATAAAATCACTCAACTCAAACACTTATTCATTTTAGCCTCAAAGCAATGATGAGTTCATTTTAAAGGACCAAACTTGATTGTGAAGATTGCCTTGTTCAATTCTTAGTCGTAAACAAAATGTAGTGAGTTTGTCCTAAAATTCATTTTAAGCCTTTTGTCATGAAAATTTAGAGCCCCAAAAAGGTATGAGTTGATTTAAAACAGAAAATTAAAGCATGAAATGTAAGCTCTAGATTATCACAAGCATTAAAAAATGCTCTTTCAAGTTCAATGTCCAATGCCCATGTTTCGAGCTCAAATCTACTAGTTATTTGATCTTTATGTGAAAAGGACGACCATTGTTATGTGATGTAAATCCCTACAAAAAAAGTAACATCTTAGAGAAGAGACTTATTTGAAGGAATCAAAGAAGCATATAGCACCATCACAAATTACACCTGTCATTATTCCCCCAAACATTATTCCACCAAATCATGCTATACTTATCCCATTATTCATGCTATTGATTCTTACCTAATCACTCCATGACAACCATGCAAGGGAGAAATGCTTCATGATGACCTTGATAAAAACATAGATGTTGATAGAAACAAAGACCACAGAAATAAAGTTCTTACCTTCCCCTTTCCTTTTAATGCACCTAAATGCAATAATCAAATGTAACAAAACAATTGCCCACTTCAAGTGAGTTGTTGTGCACCAATTCGTGAGCATTCAATAAGTTGTACCAGCCTACTGTGCAATCTGTTTTCCACTTGCATCTTGGCCGAGGTGTAGCACTGTAGATGATTAGCCAAGGCACTTAAATTTTTTGACAAACACCTCAAGGGATTTAAAGCTGTAACAGAGAGTAATGAAGGTGATAGAGTATAACAAGTCAGTGTTTTAAACATTTCAAAAAATTTCTTTGTATCAAATACAATGACCTCTTCTAGATTTCTTTTTCATTTATGATAGTCTTTTGGTTACTAGAACTTTTTCTCTAATCTGCCTATATAAGGAAGAATAGCAAAGGAAACCAAGTCAATCACTTAAGCAGATCGTAACACGTGGTAACTCTAGATAGTAAGACCTCAAAAAGAAAGATCCATGACTTGATTGATCATCGCTTCTTTTTTTTAATCTCCATATTCCCATTCTTCCCATCGCTGAATAAAGACCCACCTGACTGCAAGATTTCTAAGATGGAATAGCAGTGCCCATGATTTTAGATGACTCTCAAAAAATTTCTATTTAAAGACTCGCCTACTACTGTAAAGAGAAATTTTTTCTCATAATACTTTAAGTTACATTTGATATTGATAAAAAGCGACGCAACAACTCATAGATACAAACTTCGAGATAGTGATCATTTATCATTCAAAGTCTACAAAATCATTTAAAAATAATAGCCAGCTATATTTCAGACTTTTCAAAAGATGGACAAGATAGGGCACTAAGTTTGAATTTGACAAAATTTTAATGCTTTCAAATTGTTGTTAAATGCTTTTGATCACTGTTAGATGCTTCTGACCAATATTAAATGTACCTTTATTCAAAGCAACTGACAGTCACTTGCCTAAGCCTCCCCCATTCCAATAGTCTCGCTAGTGTACCTTCCCTTCTCTGCGCGTGGCTCTAGTTGACATATATAAATCTTATAAAATTCTTCTATGCTCCTGTCCTTTGTGGACTGACACTCTAATGTAGAAGCATAGACAAGGCACATGAACCATTTGACAGTATAAGGTGGAAGCTTAGACAAGGCGCATGAACTGTTAGGAAGAACGCTCCCAAGAAATGTTGCGTGCAAGTCACTCTCAAACAAACGATGAGCATTGAAAGGCAGCGACAAAAAGGTATTTTCAAGTTACCGTATTTGGCAGGTGTACAGCCATGTTCAGGTGAAGGAGTAATGTGAATGCATTTTTAAAAAAAATGTGTAAGTAACTCCACTTGGTATGTTGAACAGGTGACAATCCGACTGAGAACGAATTCCACAACCTTTACCAGCGTCCCTTTTACCTGTGTTCAAATGGGTCTAGAAATTCATCAAAGCATAACGTACTAAAAATACTTTGTCAGATGCTCGATTTATTGTGTAAGATGCCATTCAGAGGTATGGCACATTTTTGATGGAGTTGGAGAGCAGCATTTACTTCAACTCTTCTTAGTTGAAAGAAATAACCCAATGCCACCGGTGAAAGCAATAAAGGGTTAGCAGCTATTGAGTAATAATGAAAGGGTTTGCTTTGTAATTAACAGCGCCTGCCTGTATGCAGAATGTGCAAGCATAAGGAAGGCATGTGAACTACTATTCCAGCATGCATTTATTTTAATAGAGATAGTAGGTGTTTTAGAGGGGCATCTTGTAAATTTATCTATCATGAGGCACCTTCTAGAAATATTACCAAGTCATATGGTGGTTAAAGGAGCAGAGGATACAAAGAGATTGGGCAAGACATACATTTCTCCCAAACTGCCACGGAAATATCTGTTACAACAGAGGAAGGTAATTTGAAAAGGGCATCTCCAGACAAACCTTCTAATCACAAAGCTGACCATTTTTTAGAAGAAAAAATCAAGTGAAAAGAAAAAAATAGTTAAACGAGGGTTCATTGAGTGAAACGAGGTTGCCAGCATTAACAAAAAATCATGATGTAAAGCTGCGAGTGATGAATGTGAGTACTGATTCCCAGAAACAGAATGTTTTTGTATAATGAGTAAGCATAGGCACTCATTGAAAAGACATAAGAAACCTTTAAACAGATGCTATTAGTAGGTGTAAAAGTAAAACAAGGAATAAGTGTCATTTAGGATGTTCAAAAATAATGTAACTATAGATGTAAAGATAGCGCTATAGAAGGCATGTAAAGCTCAACAAAGTAGTGAATAGTGCAGATTCACTTTATTGTGTTGGAGAGCAACTCGGCTGAGTATCTCAAGAGTCTGGTCAAATCACGGTCATCATCACAGCTCAGAAATAAGAACTAATAAAATAATTTCAACAAAATGACAGAGGATGGAATGAACGACCCAGCCTTGATCTGCCCCAATGGATGTTGTGGATTTTTCTGTCTAAAAGCCCTACAAGTACAGTTGAATGCAAATAGACAAAACAATGTAAAAATGGATATGTAAATACATGGTGGGTGCCAAATGTAACACCATTTTAAATCTGCATTCTTAAATTCTTTTCCACGTATAAAGTTAGTTAAAAGAAAGCAAACAAAATAACATTCTTTATGAAATAATCCCTTATGCTCAACGAATATAACAATAAAACAAACTAATTTAAATTCTAAGGAGCATAATGAATAATCTATTTCATAGTGAATTGGTGCTATTGTAGAAAATAACCCTTTCCCAATTCTTGCTCAAGATAAACTAATGATAATGATGGACAAGATTATTTCTCAAATGAAGAGAGTGACCTTGCATGATGTTGGAGATGAAAATGCTAAGATTGTGGAGTGGATTAACAAAATCAGTTTTTCAGTTTAAGAGAGAGTCACTTTGCATTAAGTTGTGGAGATGAAAATTGTGGAGGATTTGATAAGAGATGAAGCCTCTATTTTATAGATTTCAAATGCTAAGAGTGTTGAAAAGGGACCAATGTGGGACTAAAGATTCAACCAATGATAGGAGGCCACTTGTCAAAAGGTGATAGGCCAATGGATGTGCAAGATTTGGGAAGTGTACCTATGAGAGGGAGAATTCAAATTCAAATTTGGGCAATAAATTTAGAGAGGGGGACAAGAAAAAGAGCAATAAATGCAATAAATGCAATATTGGAGGGACAAATCAACTTGTCATGTTTTTCAAACTTGAGGGCTATGTTGAGTGAAAATGAGAGTTTTAATAAATCAATAAATGGATTTATTTATGCAAGTGGCTAAATCTAGAGAATGCAAGTGGGTGGGTTAGGTTAGGCTAATTAGGATTAGGTTAGCTTAATGATGATTAGGTGAGTTTGACTTTCATGATTTAAATATTTGATTTATTTAAATCAGAAAAGGATGAAATATGGATTGGATTTAATTAAATAAATGTTTGATTTATTTAATTAAAGGGATGATGATAGGATCAAGTTTGATTTATTTGATTTAAGCTAATGACTTTAGGAGATGAGATTACCTAATGAATAGATGAAGGTGATGAATGGACCTAATGTGAAATCTAGTTAAGTTAATGAATGAACCTAATTGAATGCATAATATTAATTTTGCATGTATACATTTTTCTCCTCTTTGAAGTAATGTACTTGTTGCGTTGGTTCAAAGAATAAACTTGCTGTGATCAAAATAAAAAAAAAAATTGATTTTTCGGATGCCCCACGGTGGGCGCCAAATGTAACACCATTTTAAATCTGCATTCTTGAACTCTTTTCCACGTATAAAGTTATGACATTCTTTATGAAATAATCCCTTATGCTCAATGAATATAACAATAAAACAAACTAATTTAAATCCTAAGGAGCATAATGAATAATCTATTCCATAGTGGATTGGTGTTGTTGTAGAAAATAGCTCTTTCCTAATCCTTGCTCAAGATAAGCTAATTATAATGATGGACAAAATTATTTCTCAAATGAAGAGAGTGACCTTGCATGATATTGGAGATGAAAATGCTAAGATTGTGGAGTGGATGAACAAAATCAGTTCTCAATTTAATAGAGTGACTTTGCATTAAGTTGTGGAGATGAAAATTATGGAGGATTTGATAAGAGATGAAGCCTCTATTTTATAGATTTCAAATGCTAAGAGTGTTGAAAAGGGACCAATGTGGGACTAAAGATTCAGCCAATGATAGGAGGCCACATGTCAAATGGTGATAGGCCAATGGATGTGCAAGATTTGGGAAGTGTGCCCATGAGAGGGAGAATTTGAATTCAAATTTGGGCAATAAATTTAGAGAGGGGGACAAGAAAAAGAGCAATAAATGCAATGTTGGAGGGAAAAATCAACTTGTCATGTTTTTCAAACTTGAGGGCTATGTTGAGTGAAAATGAGAGTTTTAATAAATCAATAAATAGATTTATTTGTGCAAGTGGCATAATTTAGAGAATGCAAGTGGGCAAGATTAGCATTTAATCATGGTTAGATTAAATTAATGATGATTAGGTTAGTTTGACCCTTTTCACTTGATATTTTGATTTATTTAAATAAAAAAGCGATGAGAAATGACTTTTGAGATTTAATTAAATAAAAGGTTTGATTTATTTAATTAAAATGAGGGTGATGCGATCAAGTTGATTTATTTGATTTAAACTGATGACTTTAGGAGATTGATAAATAAACTTGATTTATTTTTCGAATGGATGAATATGACCTAGTTGAATTCATTATGTCAATTTGACGTGTCTACATTTTCTATATTTTGTAGTTACCATGGAATTAAAAAAAACATTATTAAAACGTACACATCGTAATCGAATGGTGTTCTAGAAGGGAAGAATATAACCATAGTGGAAGCATGTTGAACTCAAAGCACTTTCCTAATGAATATTGGATAGAAATATAGTGTGTGCAATGTATATTCTAAACAAATTTCCTACATAGAGTGTCAAAGACATGATTCCACAAGAAAAATGGCTTGGTAAGAATCATAATATACCTAATTTAATAAAAAAAATTGTGTTCCATATACACATGCAAAAATAATAAAAGAGAAAAAATTGGATGATAGAGATGAAAAGTATGTTTATATTATTTATATTAGGTAATTGATAGATTACAAGTTGCAAAATCCCATTACTAGGAAGGTAATCTACAATAGAGTTGTTAAATTCCAGAAAAAGGAGATGAAAGTATCAAAACAAATTACAATTACAACATCAATACCGCAAAATGAAAAAGAATCATAAGAAAAAAGTGTGTAGCCAAGACCACAAGTAGTAATAGCTAGTCTGATAAGACACCCTCAAGGAAAAAATTAAGCAAAGTTAAAAACACCAAGAAATTTTGAATAAGGTGAATCATCATACTCCAAATTATAAGTGATGAACCCAATCCTACATTTGCATCACTAAAATCAAGGTAGAGAGGTAAGAAAATAAGTATGAAAGATATTTATAATCATGGAGAAAAAAATAAATTTATATTTAAATTTTTGTTTATTATCTCTTAATTTGTAAAATCCCCATCTCAGGAACAACATTTTTTTTTATTCAATTTGCATCTACTACCAACTTAACTAACCAAATATATTCCATCCTAAATTAGAAGTTTTTAACATTAAAAGTGGACTTCATTAACCATTGTGATAACAATCAACATCGCAACTTATATGCTTACACTCGGAAGGGTTAAAGCTCCTATATTTAGGGTCATCCCTAGACCCTAGACCTAAGCCTTGAGGGATCATGGTGACCCTTCCTACATATCCCCTCATGGGAATCAGAGGCTTCACAATTCTCCCCACAATGATAGAGGGATTTCAATCAATCCTCTTGTATGAGATCTATTATCTCACCTTTATTCCATAACTATTAATTTAGTACATGTAAGCTATTAACATAGACAATTATAATATAATGATAATAACTTTCCATCGAGTGTTGGGTCAATACTAGTCCTTACCAAACACTAGTGTACAAACATTCACAATATCGAAAAGAGATCATTCGTACCACAATCTCAAATATTATACACAATGGTCGTCATGAGAATTCCCCCATATACACAAGCTAATTAGCTCATACATAGTACAAGTACAATAGTGACTAAATCGTACAAAAATCACAAGTGCAACAGTGACTAGATCATACATAGATCACAAGTATAACAATGACTCATACACAGATCACAAGTTCAATGATGATTAGCTCATATGTACATGACAAGTACCACGATTGTTATGTCATTCACATATCACAACTACATTACTGGTTGGCTACAACATACATCACAAATGCATAGTGACAAGCTCCAACTTACATTACATACATAGTGATGAGCTCCAACATCCATCACAAATACATAGTGTTGAGATCCAACATATAGATCACATACACAGTGACAAGCTCTAACATACACCGCAAATACAGAGTGACAAGCTCCAACATAGACAGAGAAAAACTTACACATTACAATGGCTAACACAAGTCCATAATGAATCCTAGATAGAAATAATATTGGTACATTGTGCACTACACTGTGGGTCCTATCTTTTCTTCTGTTATTTTGCACCATTGGACAAATGGGAAGAGAATTTGGTGCATCCCATACTACACTGCAGGTTCGTTCTCAACCCCACAAGGCTAAGTATATAGCTTGACAACTAGTAAGGGGATTCAGTGCATCCTATACTACACTATGGGTCCATCCACCATCCCAAAGGTTCCCCCAAGTAGTGAACCTACCAAACCTAATGTACTCTAACATTAATCACTTATAAGCCATCGGTGACAAGTTTGTCCACCCAAGAAGAAGTAGCTCCTAACATATATACCGCCTTGTGACCTTAGTGGTATTGTGAGCTATCTTCTTCATGATCTTGGGTAAAACTTGGCATTGGTCACTTTTGTGCTTAGAAGTGACAACCAATGAACCCTCTCAATATGTGGTTAGCCCCAAATTATTGTTACAAGCATGGATGGGTCCCTACCCATGCAAACATTATGGTTGTATCATAACTATTGTAGCCTGGTACCTTCACCTCTATGAACTAGGTGAATGTTGGCTAATCCCTAATAATAGCCCAAACATTGATTGTTGGCACTATCCAATAACTGTCTATCACTGCTCAAATATGCCAGTGGTTCACTCTTGGGTGGTTCGTACATAACATGAATCACAATCACAATCAACAAATACATGGGCATATACATAAAAACCTCTACTTATGGAGTTGAATTACACAAAAACATAAGAGATACATGGAACCAACATGAGATGGAGTTTACCCAACTTAGACATATAATCAAATACTCATTATAAAGTATTCAATCTTCACTTATTATATAAAAACATATTATGTATTAAATAAACAGTATTAGATTCCCTTAACTCATTCATACCCATTTGGTACCCATTTAGCCTCAAACTGAAGCCTACTAAAGGGAGAATTTCAGACCAATTAGAAACAACCCCAGCCCTTGGAGTTGTCACCCCTAAACCCTCCATGTACATACTTGAGGTCTTAGCGACATCCTTCACCCAAGGATTGCCTGAATTTTTTCTTCCAAATGGATCAAACTCACATGTATTTCTCCTCATAAGGTCTCTCAAGGATACCTATAAATTGGTTTCCCCATACTCAAGGTTTCTTTAATGTTTATCTTTTGCTATAATTATGGTTAACAATAGTCAGGAGATTATAATTAAGTATATAATTTACCAAACCCTTCTATAACACTTCCCTTTAATGACACCAAGGTCTTGAATTAAACTCAACCCATGATTATTCATAATCCAAATTGAATGTTTTCAAGTTCATCTTATAAACATAAGGACTATGCTTATTATTCAACATGAAATAGCATTGGTTCACATGAACCCATTGGAAGGAATTTCCATTTGAAACTCATATAATAGGTTCAATATATCCAGGTTCTTATACAATTATATTTATAATCTTGTTTTAAGGATAATCAATGACTAAATCCTACTTAAGAATAGTTGGCAACACTTTATCCAACATATGAAAATATAAACCAAATAGTAATTTTACTAATAATATTCTTAATCTTCCAAATTCCTTTACACTATGGTGTAACCTTATATTTTTATAATAGTTTTGTTCATGGACTAAATAATATTTTCACTTTTCACTTATAGCCAAATATTGCAAATACTAACATGCTATGATATCAATCGTATCATAGTATGTTCTTTGATATATTTTCCAAATAGAAGAAGCTTAGGTTTAAAACTCATCCACTATCCTTAGACTTATTAAACAACTTCATTTCATATATCCTTGAAATAAATGATAGTAAATCATTCTATTTAATCATAAAATAATTTGGTACAAGTATAATTTTAGTTTTATTAATGAAGTCCTTATCACCTACATTATTAAGTGACTACATGTTAAATCTTGTATAAGGTGTATTAAATTTCTAGATCATATTATAAGGTGTTCTTATCACTAGAGTTTTAACTTAAGACTTTCTTGCCATCTTATTTCACTTGAGTCCCAACATAGAGGTTTAATGAACTCAAGGTATGACCCTATTTGATCTTCCACCATTGTTTACTCAAAATTCCACACTTGGATATCCAAATAATCCTCCCTTGGAAAGAGAAAATTCCTTATTTATGATTTCCTAATAATCCAAACTTTCTTTCATAATTACATTCATCTTAAAAATTACTAAGTAAGCTCATCACGATATTAATAGCATGTATATTTCGTTTTATCTAGATTTGAAGTGATATTGTGTTTATAATCAATGTCATGGCCTAAGGTCACTTAGTATCTTGTTATCATTAGAAATAAATCAAGGTTCCATGCAAATGAGATTAGATAGATTTTGACTTCTAGAGTTGAATAATAGTATACTATCAAAATCATGACTTCCTATTGGGGGGTCAAGTTCTATTGCTGCCTCATCGTATACCATTTATTACTAACATAATTATAATCAATCCACATATGTAATTGATACTTCCAAAAAAATATTATACATAATCTTAGTCACATTAAGTCATGGGGAAACAAGAAGCAATAGAACAATCACTTCAAACAATAATTATGCATAACAACTTACTCCATACAAACTACATCTATACATAACAAAGCATAGTAAGGAAACATTCATCCTAAATCCCTAATGACAAGAACATTACCATTTTATAATTAGTAAATTGATGTGAGTTGTCGCTTCCTCCTATGATTTTCTTAGCAAGTTATAGCATATCTCAATGTATCATATACATATAAAGATTTATAGGTAAGAGGATTAAGGGTATTGGTAAATCTGAAAATCAATTTACCCAATATCAATTAACCCATATTGAGGGAACTCGCAATGTTTACCCAATACATATTGACCTATTCTCACTATAAAATCAGTGTTACTATTGTCCCAAGAAATTTATTTTTATTTTTATTCCTAAGAATAGTAATAATACTTTGAGTCACTAAGCGATCTAAAAAATATTTAACTCGGATTTTCCTTTACCATGGTTTAACACTCATAACCAGAGGACAATGCCAGATATAAAATTTACTCAAGTAAATGATTCTCACGAGTTCGTGTTTTTAGTTAGGATAAATAGGGAACAACTACAATAAAAATTTTTATGGTTGTGATAAACATGTCTAGTTTATCATTGTTTAAGGAGCTATTAGTTGACCTGAGAGATGTTGAACCAAAATCTGCATGTAAAGGCAAGTACCTAAGAACCTTAGAAGGAACCCTTCTTTCCTTTTACGTTGAACTTGCTTTTGAGAGTATCATCCCATTTTTCCCCCAATATTTGTTACACCACACTCACTATTGTGCCTCCTATCCATGCTGCACAAAATTCTCAAACGCCCTTCTGCTCTCTTTCCATCGCAGTCAGGAAGGATGCTCGCAATATCTGTGCAATTAGGCTTTACACTTCCCAATTACATTGAATCTCTAACATTTTTAAGCCATTTTCATGAATCCATTTT
>VDFB02034805.1:0-10768 GCA_007258455.2 Sequoia sempervirens
TTCCAACGGTTCAAACGGTTCGTGAATCGGAGTCCCGAATCAAAAGTTATGGCCCCGGGAAGTTGGTGCACTTTCTAGAAGATACAATTGCAAATTCTCTTTTGAAATTTGAACTTCATGTTGTAAATTTTCAGCGCCAAACCGCCTAAACTCAAATTTGAATGTTGTTTAGGCTCCAAAATAATGAGGAGCTCTATTTATGGGCGGGTTTCTAATTTTTGGGTAACTTTTTAGGGACAAGCTCGCATATTGCGAAAGGGTTATTTTGTAGCTGTCTGTAACTTATATGTGTTGTAGAACTTGGGGATTTGAGATCCTCTGCATGTAAGAAGCTCCATTTTCTGAATAATAAAATTTCTCTTGTTTGTGGGTTATTTTCTAAGTCTCGGGCTGCGCCCTCATCAATCCATCAAGTAACGAAACCAACTATGCATTCATAACGATCAGGATTCTTTCTGAAGGCTATAGGTGAACAGTGAGTTTAGTTCACTTAATAAATTTAACTGAGTACATTTACATCAGAATTGCTGAATAACTTCATTTCTTGTGCTGATTGTAATCATATGTTATGTGAGTTTCAATTCATCAATTCTCTTTCGATAGTGAATAGGCATACATATGCCTTAATGTTTTATTCTAATTTTCATCATCAAAGAGGACAGATCTTAAGAGCAGTTTTGTACAGTGAAATATAAAAATGCATGAAGAGTACCTTGTTGCTCAAGAATACAAACGCAGATAGTGCATTTGAGTATTGAATGAATTTCTAGTTCCAGTTGACTGATTAAGTAAATACTGCATCATGAATAAGTAATAACAAGGAGATCATTCCAGAATAATAATGGAGGAGCAAGTATTTTCTTTCCAGAATGATTCTAAGTTACCAGTTATACATATAAACCGGTGAGTAGAGGAGGTTTGTATTGATGCAATGTTTCAATCCAAAAGCAAAAAGGTAAAACCTCTACAGAATTCAAAAGCAGAAGATAGATGTTGCTTTGTTAAAATTGAGTGAAAATCAAAGGACACTGATATATGCACAGAATACAAGCATGAAAATTCCTCTCTTCGCAATGAACTTATATAGAAACATTTTCAAGGTATTACACTTTTCTACCAAGATTCTAAGTACTTGGTAGAGTATTCTCAGAATGTGTATTGGATGTTCTTTTTAAGGATAGTCTACAGCTACATGTCAATGATAGTTCTGAGAATCGAGCTCAGGTGTCATAACTATCAAAGAGAGTTACAGAAAATGCCAAAACGGAATACCTAGTAATATGAGCCAATGAATATAGACAAGCACACAGATTCTTGTTCTTCCCATCATGTTCTTTCTATTTTTTTGAAGGTATATTAAAGCAAGCAATAGTCATGCAATGAGTTGTTTTTCTTGGGATGAACATAATGCTAAGGAGGTTTAAAGTAAAAACAAATATTCAAGGCATCTTTTTGTTACAAAAGTGAAAGTAAAACATCACTGGTTATTTGAGTCAAAGCCTTAGGAACAAATGCAAGCAAATATACAGTTTTATCACCATTTTCAAGCAAATATGGGAGGTTGAGTTCTGTCATAAAGTAAGAGTGCATTCTTTTGGCTTTGAGATTTTTCAATACTCATGATATTGTTTTATTCCAGAAGTTGAAAATAAGTCACTGTTTATTTTAGCTCGAGTCTATGCGGAGATGACAAACAGAGTAATGAAAGATACATAAATGAGCATCTTTCCTTCAAATATCAAATGCCAATATGGAGTTTTCTGTTACAGCTAATGATGTAAATACACGGATTTTGTTAACTCCTACAGGTGCTTTCAGTTCTGAGGGTAAACAATGATGAACAACAGTTTCTTCATATTTTCAATTGCTTTCAAAATACAGGAAATGCATTAATCTTGACAACCCATGTGAGGGTTTACCCAAAGCAGCAGTAAACTACAAAATGTGAAGATTTTTGTGCTAGGTCGAGCTTCAGAAGAGAAGAAAATGCAATTTTCTTTAATAATTCCAAAGACCCATTTTCGGTTTAGCATCAAAATACAGAAAAATGGAGTTTCCCTTAAAGATTTTGAGTACCCATTTTCAGGGTTAGCATCAGAATACAGGAAAATCAATTACAAGGATAACCCATGTGAAATCTGGAATAAAATAGCAAGAATATAAAGCAAATGCAAACTCCTAGAATTGGGTCGAAATATAGAAGGAAGGAAATGCAAATTTATTAAAATTTCTATATTACCCACAAGCAGAAATGCTTTTAAATAGACACAATAATAAGTTTTATGTTCTGGGTCGAGCCCAAAATTCAAAGGAATTGTTTTTTGTAGTGTGCATTTGGCACGGCTTGAGTATAGCTAGAAATTCACAAGTAAAGTTTCTTTTAGTTTCTGAAGATGAGTATCTAGCGGTGGCTCACCAATCCAGATCTATAGAAAAGCTTCCCAGCTGCAGCCAAGAGCTTCACAAAGTGTCCATAAAGCAAGAGTCAAGCTCACATAATAGCAGACAAAAGTCACAGGAAATGCATAGAAGTGATATTAGAATGTGGAAAGCCACGGCCTCAAGGCCATAATAAACAAAGTCAGGAGCCATAGAAGTTTTTAAATTATCGACAAGATAGCTCACCCTTGCACAGTGAGAAGGAAATAGTAACACAAGGCGAGCTCCATGGAGTAGACTAACAGAACCCGAGCTCGAGTTCATGTCGGCCAAGACACATCAAAGCAATAGGAGTACAAAGAAGAATCAGAGACTAAATTTATACAGGCCGCGGCCTTAAGGTTTTCCTGCTCTTTGAAATAGGTGAAAGGAACCTCAATAATGCAAAAGTGAGCTTACCCATTGAAGAGCTCGAACACTGAAGAGCATGGTGAAGTCTTCCAAGGCACCCAAAATATAGATTCAAGGTCAATCATGGTGGCATATTTACTAGCAGAGCTCTTTTCCTTCAAGGTGGAGAGTGTAAAATGAGATGATTACTAGGGTTTGACCTTGTTTTGTTCGAACCCTATTCCCAATCTCATCATCATCCAGAATGTTCAATCGAGCACGTGGTGAATTTCAATTGAGGTCGAAATTCCTAATGTTTCCCTTGTGATTTATTAAACCCAAGTCCAAATGTATATGATGGAGGCCAAAATTCATGTGCTAGAGTAATGTTTTAAGTCTTTAGAAATTATGGTTTTGCCTTAGAGAAATATGGGTTTATGCCTTAGGGTATTGTCGAATATTGAAAATCAATTAAGGGTGAGTTGTGAATACCCTATGATTTAGGGTCATTTATTTTTAGGGTTCTTTGTTTTTTTTAATTGATTTTAAAGAAATCAATTGGAGTTTTGATGAAGAAGATAATTATGTGTTTTATTTTTATGATTTTTTGAGAAAATCAGAGTAATGTAATGGAGGAATAGGGAGTTTTATTTTTGCAAAAGATTTGTTAATCTTTAAATTACAAAAAATAGACAAATTGTCAAAATCTACATCTTGTAAAGTAGAATCATAAAAGCGATATTCTATAAATTGCTTTATGTTTTCTTGCTATTTTTAGCAAATCTTTGTTTGAATTTTCCTCTTGGTCGGATTTGAGACTTATCTTGGAGAGATAAGGTGTTTTGAGTGCTTTTAAAGCAGATTCAACCTATTTTTAGAAGCTCTCATCCGCTCCAGAACTATTTGTAAGCTTCTTTTTCCTTGGAGCCAGGCGTCTGCCGGAGTCTGGATTAGGGTTTCTCAGAGCTCCCTTTGATAGAATTAGTCTTCAACTCTCCATTCCTCGCCAGCCTGGACAGAGTTCTTTGCCCTGCCACATCTTTGGGGGAGAGCTTCTGTAAACTTGCAGATTCGCCAGCCCCACTCCGCACGCCCCAGTGCAGTTTCCTTTTCCCTTTCTGGCCTTCATCAGGGACTGATTCTGATTCAGTATTCAAAATTCTGTTTATCCTTCATGATTGCCGGTTGATCTGTCAGGAGTTAAGCATGCTAGTTCAAAGTTATGTCTGTAAGTTAATTCTTAACCTTGTATACAGGTTCCACCGGGTTGAATACACATGTGTTGTGAGATTGTGAGATTTTATTCTGTGGAGTTTTGTCTGTTATTTCTTTACATTTGATCAAGATTTTAGGTGACATATCTTTAGTTTTACCTTAAGTCCAAATTTATCCTTCTTCTCTATCCTTTTCCCGGAAAGTCACTAGAATAGAATTCATCATTCGGAGAACCAGCTCGCTCTAGAGATTCCTTCTTCGTTCAGATCACCCACATATGAAGAAGGTTTCCATGTTTTAGTAGTTTGCTGAATATTGCATTCAGCAAGGTGCAAAACTATTGATAACATTTTTTGGCACGCCCGGTGGGACAATCAGAAATAACTTTCAAATAATATTTAATTTTTCAGTTTGCTATTTGGTGTATGCAACAGATTTTTTTCAGCCTTCTGGAGGCTATCAATATACCTGGCGACTCCGGTTCTATTTTCTACATGCTAGTACAGCCCGCGCATGAGAAATATTCAAACAAGATCAAGTTCAAAACCTTTCAAGTATCAGGAGCTATCCCCATCACGAAGAAGAGGCAGGACAATAAGAAGGCTTTTTGAAGCCCCTACAAGATCAAAGTCAACACCTCCCGTTCTTGGTGCTCTAGTTCTGTCACCTGGTGTACTAGTACCAATCTCACAAATATCACCAATGGCAGCACCACCGAGGTAGCATCCATTTGCACCCTTTAATGGAGGCATTCCATTAGATTTTGCTCAACATGATGATATTCCAGTTGCAGCCCTTCGAGAACTACCATATTTCACCGGAGAGGATTACACTACACCATTCGAACACATCCGTGACGTAGCCACGTTATGCTCGGTTCATAATATTACTCAAGAGAACGTCGCTCTAAGGATTTTAGCTGCGTCACTTAAGGGAAAAGTGCTGCAGTGGTTTAGAGGTCTCGTTGCAAACTCAATCGCAACATGTGACGCTCTAGGTAATGGCCTATACCAGCACTTTGCAAATAAATCTGACAATTTATCTTTGTTAGAACAGTTGAGTACCATTCAAAGGGCGCTGCACGAACATTTGGCGGATTTCAACTATAGATTTCAGAGGACTTGGGACAAAATCCCAACAACGGTAAAACCCTTACCAGCACATGCATTTTTTTTTACTTAAAAGCTTTGAATAGCAAGATTGCTGTCATGACTCAATATATGGGTGGTTTAACACTTCCAAATGCTTATAATATTGATATTAATGTTGAAAAATGCCTTATTCAAGCTGGAGATATAGCTCCTTGACCCCCCATGCCCTTGTTTCCAGAAATACAGCCACCTATTCCTGCTGCTATACCTCCCTTGGTTGCTGTCCCACCAGTTCCAGCAATAGGATACCATAATACATCCCAAGAGGTCGTTGTCACAGCCCCAAATCCGAAGATGCAAGAGCTAAAAAACATATTAAAGACCGTTGGGAATGACCTCGTGACTATTAAGAAGCACGTTGGCCAAGAACATAAGCCTTATCAAGCCCCTTATCAGCAAAACCAACAATATAGGCTCACTTTCCAAGGTGATTATCAAGTCCAAAGAAGGAATTTTAACCCTCGGTCATTCCAGCCATACAATTCGAACACGGCCAGCACGTCAAAAGAACTTGTGCCGCAAAACAATGTTGCTCAAGATTGTGACTGGTGTTACCCATGCAACCAACCCCACAACCAATTGGCGTGCACCAACGAAGTGAGAAATCAAGCTTTAATGGTGTAGAATATATATGTTGTTTCAAAAAATACTGCAGATCAGAATCAAGAACAACGAGATAATGTAGAAGTCGCCTTGCCGAACTAGCAGAGCTCTGAATTTTGTGGTGTGAATGGCCAAGATTGACAAAATTCCCCTATTTCAACTAATACCAGATCTAAAAAATGAGCTATGGATCTAGGACAGCAAGTTGGAAGTGCACAGCAGTAGCCTACAGTTAGTACTCAACCTGTTTCATCAGATGTTAACGTTGCCACGCAACCTAAAATGCAGATTATGCAAAGAGGGCAGGAGATACCCGGTTAAAGAAACGAATCTCCACCGCAGGCGTTAAAACGGCTGTTAAGTTAAGCAAAAAATCCAGCGTAGTGCCATCGTTTCATCCTTTAATATCATTGAGAATCTCAAGAAAACTACCGCTAATATGTCATATTAGATTTTATAGCAGAAAAATTTTGTTGCGTAATGCATTAGCTGAGTTGTCTATTTCTGACAATGCAAATCAAGGAGTTGCGAAGGTTGTGTTGGCTAATGACTTGGAGGAGAAAGGTGTATAGAAAGCAAAAGAGGTAAAGCCTCCTCCGTTTTACTTAAGTCTGATCATAGGTGATAAAATTGTGCATAATTGTATGGTCGACTCTAGTGCCAGTAGTTCAATCATGCCTAAGAGTTTGGCTGACAAATTAGGTCTTGTTTATGAGCCTAATCCTCAGAAGGGTGTAGTGCAGCTAGATGGGTCTGCTGTTAAAACTGTTGGTATTATTAAAAATTTAGCCCTTACCTTGCACGCATCCCCAAGTTTCACTATTCACCAGGATATTCATGTTATTGACTTACCGCCACACTTTTCCATTTGTTTGTCAAGGGATTTTATAGCCAAGTTGGGTTGGTTTTTGTCTTCTGATTGGTCTTATCTATTTTTTAGAACAAGATATGGTACAAAAGTGACCATTAATTATGAGCCTCTCGCCAAAGACCATATCTAACCATACTCCCCAAGCCCTATAAATGCTAATCTCTATGCCACCTCTGCAATGGAGGAGCAAACCATGACCTCAGACTGTGGCACCCAGGAAGACTACATCAGTCTCGATGAATGGGCAGCCAAAGATCATGAGCTTGATCCATTTCAGAGAACAGATGAGGTAGGTTTAGGAGTTTATATGATTCGCGAGTCTGATTGTGACATGCCCAATCTTTGCAAAGAGGATGAAACGTCTACGGGAAAGGATAATGAGTTGTGGAGACTTTATTTCGATGGTTCAAGGAGCAGTGTTGGTGCCGGATGTGGAGCTATGCTGATATCGCCCAGAGGAGATAAGTATTATTCAGCTTGCAGATTTTCTTTCAGCTGTTCCAATAATACAGCTAAATATGAAGCATTGGTGCATGGCCTTGAGTGGGCCCGCAATGAGGTATTAAATTCTTGCAAGTTTATGGTGATTTAGAGTTGATTGTGAATCAGGTTAGAAATTTAAATGCTGCTAAAAATGATTTACTTAAGAAATACAAGCATCGTGTATGGAATTTAATGGAAGATTTTAATGCTTTTAACATCATGGCGATTCCTCAGAATCAAAATAAGCATGTTGATAGGCTCGCTGCCATAGGAGCCCAGTTTGACATTCCTAAAGAGATTCATAAAGTAGAAGCACGTCAGTATGTGAAGATAGTGGTCAGACCTTCTGTACCTGACAATAACGTAAGCTGGCAGGTTTTTGACAGCGATGAGCAAATTGTGATTTTTCTGATTGCTGAAGCTGAGTTTGCAGATGGAAATCAGCAAAAATGGCAGCAGCAGTATGAGGATCAGTTTATGCAATTAAAGACCAATAAGCTGCCAAAAGGTTTGGTGACATTAGAATCTTTCTTTAATTCAGATGATCAAGTTCGGAAGGACAAGTGCAACTTAACAGTTAAAGAGGAACATTATTCAGCTATCGAAATCTTCAAGGGCAAGCTTTTCAAACTGGGTAAGGTATGCAGTCAAGAGGAACAACAAGATTTCATTCTGTTATGTCAAAAATATAGTGATGTTTTTGCTTGGGAATACAAAGATTTGAGAGGTTTTAACCCTGATTTAGCACAGCATACTATCGAGCTTGAACCTGGTGCGAAGCCGGTAAGGCAGAAGCAAAGACCGCTTAATCCTAAGTTAGAACACCTCATGAAGGCTGAACTAAATAAGCTAGTTGAAAGTAGTATCATTTTTCCTATCAAGCATCTCTTGGGTGTTGAATTTAGTACCAGTCAGGAAGAAGAGTGGAGAAATCAGACTTTGTGTTGATTTCTGAGATCTGGATAAAGCATCATTGAAGGACCATTATCCGCTCCCTTCCATGGAGCAAATTTTACAAGTAATTTCTGGTTCTGACAGATTTTCTTTGTTAGATGGCTACTCAGGTTATAACCAGATTCTAGTTAAGCAAGAGGATCAGTTCAAAACAACGTTTACAACCAAGTGGGGCATGATGGCCTACAAGCAAATGTCTTTTGGCTTATCAAATGCTGGAGCAACTTTCCAGCGTGCTATGGATTTGGCCTTTCATGGCCTTATGAACAAGTTTGTTCTGGTTTATTTAGATGATATTACTATTTTTTCTAGAAATGCTAATGAACACTTGGATCACTTGGAACAGATTTTTCAGAGATGCAGAGAGTTCGGAGTATCTCTCAATCTGAAAAAGTGTATATTTTCAGTACACGAAGGCAAGTTGCTGGGACACATTGTCTCAAAGCAAGGTATTTCTATTGATCCTGAAAGAGTTTCCACAATTCTTGAATTGCCATTACCAGCTCATAAGAAAGGCTTGCAAAGCTTTCTTGGGAGAATAAATTTTGTGAGGAGGTTCATACCAAATATCGCAGCCTTGCTGTAACCTCACACTTCTATGCTAAAGAAGAATATGCCATTCAGCTGGACCAAGGAAGGTAAAAGGAGCTTCGAGTAGATCAAAGAAGCGCTCGCAGCCGCTCCTACTCTCATTAATCCAAACTTTGACAAAGATTTCATTTTATATGCTTTTGGAGGAATAGATATAGTTTCAACCATGTTATGCCAGCAAAACGAGGAAGGCTTAGAGCAGCCTGTTGTGTTTTTTAGTCAAGTTTTGCACGATTACGAGGTAAAGTACTCTTTTGTGGAGAAACATGTTTTTGCTGTCGTAAGAAGCTTGAAAAATTTAGACACATGCTGTCCAACAACAAGGTTCATTTGTTGGTAGCGCATTCGACTGTTAAAGATTTTTTGCTTAACAAGGATATTAATGATAAGCGTGCTGGTTGGATCACTAAAGTGATGGAGTTCGATGTTGACATTAAAGTAACCAAGCTCGTTAGAGGCAAGGGCTTGTGTGAACAGATTGTTGGAAGTGAAAACAACAGTTTGAAAGAAGCTGCAAATACAAAAGTGGTATTAAATAATGATGTCTTAAGTGTTGTTCAAACACCTCCTGCTACATGGTTGTAGCAGATGATACATTATTTGCAAACTGGAGAATGCCCCGAAGGCTTGGACAGAGCAAAAAGAAGGTACTATAGATTACAGGCCATCCCTTATGTAGTAATTGATGGCGTTCTCTATAGAAGAGATTTCCAAGGTGTTTTATTACGTTGTATTCAGCCTGATCAAGTTGACAAGCTGCTGGAAAAGTTTCATGATGGACCTTCTGGAGGTCACTTTGCTGCAAGAACAATAGCTTTGAAAATTATGAGAGCTGGTTATTATTGGCCAGATCTGTTTAAAGATGCTATTACATGGGTCAGAAAATGCAAAAAATGTGCATTATTTGCTGGTAAACAAAGGCTTGCACCGCTGCCCCTACAACCGATTCAGGTAGAACAACCCTTTGCCAAGTGGGGCTTGGATTTTGTTGGTCCTGTAAACCCACCTTCAAGTGCAGGTCATAAGTGGATCTTTACTGCCACAGATTATTTTACAAAGTGGACCGAAGCTGTTGCTTTAAAGGAAGCAAATGAGACTTCAGTGCTTAATTTTTATCAAGATCTCATCTCGAGATTTGGTGTCCCAGATTCAATCATTTTAGATAACGGTTTAGATTAAAGATTTCAAATTGGTCTGTCAGAAATAACATCTATCTGAACACTTCATCAAATTATTATCCATAGAATTAATGGCCATGAGTCCACAAATAAAAATCTGATTCGGATAATCAAGAAGACTATTGAAGATAACCAGAGAACATGGCATGAAAAGCTAAAGCTAGCCCTTTGGGATGACATAATAACTCCTAAAAGAGCCATTGGTTGTTCACCTTTTGTTTTGACTTATGGCAGAGAGGCTAAGTTGCTTATTTCAATTGAGTTACCAACATTGAGTTATGTTAAAGAACTGGAGTTGCTGAATGAACAACCTCTTGAAGTGAGGTTTGCACAGCTGGTCGAGCTCGAAGAAACTAGAAAAGAAGCTCTGAGATAGCTAGAAATACATCAAGCACAAATGAAGAATACTTTTGACAAGAGGGCGAAGCCTCGTGATTTCATTGTTGGAGATCTAGTCTTCAAGTGGAATGAATTTAAAAGTAGACCTGATCGACATTCCAAGTTTGATGCAATGTGGGATGGGCCTTATGTGATTATGGAATGCAAAGAACACAACGCATTCCAACTTTCCAAGATCACTGGTGAGGTGCTGTCTATTCCAGTGAATGGGATCCACCTCAAGCATTGCCTTTGAGATAAGTTTTCTCACTGTAGTAGAGTAGTTTGTAAATAAGTGTGTTACACACATTTCATTTCAATAGTTTGCTTTCTCTAAGCGCTGTTGCGCATTGTTTTGTTGGCCACTAGGGCCTGTTAGTTTGCTTTCAGTTTTGTTCATTTTCTTGCTGCTGTTTTCAGTGTTGTTGTTCATGTTTTCTGAGTTTTAAGAAGGGGCAGATTTGACTCCGCGCCCAGTGAATTGTTTTAAAAGCCACTAATCTATGCTTACTAGGGAAGCATATAGTGGAAAATTCCAAAATGTTATATATTTTTCACCTCAGCTCAAATGGAGG
>VDFB02034806.1:0-101676 GCA_007258455.2 Sequoia sempervirens
GGTCCTTGTTGCCTCTAAGAGGCATGTGCTCACTGTGTTCCCTACTCTCTCTTTCAGAGGTAGTTGGTTCTATGTTTTCTACTCAACTTTGAAGAAGGGTTCCTACCCTATTTCTTTGGAGGTTTTGGATCTTCTATCTATAAAGGAGGTGTTCTTCCTCTGCTATGGTTGGTGCTATTGGCATAATGTTGTGGGTGTTGCTATTTTGGTTGTTCTAGATGTCATGATGGTTCAAGGTGTTGCCTCTGGCACCTCCTTGTCTCTTGCCCTAGATTTGTGGGTGTTGTTGGTTCCTCTACCATGGCTCTTTTTTTGGCTTCCCCTTTTGATGTGGGGTTGTCTCCTATTGAGGTTGAAACTATTTTTTGTCGGCTTGGCTTGTGTTTTTCCTCTTTCTCAGCTTCTTCTTTGATGTCTTCACTTCCATGGTTCCTAGGGGTTTTCTAACTTTAGTTCTGGTCCTCTTTTTTCTCCTATTGAGGTGGAGAGTGCCTTGTGGAAAGCTTCATGTTCTGGCCCTTTGGCTAGGGTTGTTGGGATTCAATAACTATTAGCTTCTCTTGGCTCACTCCTACCTCAAAAATGCTATGTTTTTTGAAGGGTCTCTTATTGTTGCTACCTTGTTGCTGTAGGAATTTTCTATTACTAGCTCTCTACTTAGGCTAAAGTTTATTTTACGTGTTATTCTTCCTAGGCTATTTGTTGGGTGGTGTTTTCTAAGTGGGTTCCTTTTCTAATTTTCCTCCTATGTAGCGGGTATCCTTTTTTCAATTTCATGCTCCAAGGAAAAGCATGACTTGTTACTAGTTCTATGCTCCGGTCAAAAGAATAAGTTTGTGGTTTATTCCTCTCTAGATCACTTCTTGTGAGTCATATTTTTTGTGGTCTCATTTTTTTGAGCCACCTTTGCCTCAATGGTTGCTTTGTTATAGATGCTATCCCTTCCAGTATTAATCTAATCAAAACTAGATCCAACAAAAAATGAGGTTATAAGAAATTGACCTAAATCTAAAACTCTAAAGAGATTTGGTGGATATTCTAGTCTCAAAATATTATTGAATATTTATCAAGAACTATTGGTAAAATATAAGTCCATGTATAGCCATATTGAAAAGGAATGGCTTTCATTTGTTAGAAGTGGTAGAAAATATGTTCAATGTTCCCAAGAAGGCTCTATGCATGACACAAATTATTGTTATGCCAAACTTCCCCATACCATTTTTTAGGGAAAGAGATACATTGGGAACTAGATTTTGTATTATCCTAGTGCAAGTGGTAAATCCCTCCCCTTCACTAGAATGATACATATTTACAAAATTATTTCCTATTCCATATATAATAAAGAACTATTAGAAATACTTCATGTAGTGAGGAATTGGTACCTATACCTTATAGGAAAACACTTACACATAAAATAGACCATCATGACCTTGGGAATCTCTTAGAATAAACAAGTTATACCTATTCCTTGGGACCATCATAAATTTTCATATTGAATGGAGTTCTTCAGAAAATCATATCTGATAGGGATACTAGGTTCACCTCAAGGTTTTGCACAAATTTTCGATTTAGGAACATAGTTGAATTCTAGTACAACCTACCATCCTAAAAAAAATGGGAAAATAGAACAAAACAAATATGGAGGATATCCTTTTTATGTAATGTATAGATCAAGAATTTAATTTAGAATTATATCTTCCACTATTATAATTTTCTTATAATAAATCTTTTCAATTGTCTTTAGGGATGGCTCAATTTGAAGCATTTCAAAGAAGAACTTGTTGACCGAACACTGTTGAGTTGGAACAATATTGAGAATAGAGTGATAATTGGACATGATATGCTGAAAGAATTGAAAATTATGGAAAAAATCATAGTGCAATTAATCCTTCCACTTGATCAATGATTTTAACTATACCACCTTGGTAATGTCTTTTTCTAATACTACTCATAGTGATTAGAATTTTTTGTTTATTAACACTATTCTTTTCTTATTTTCATGTGTAGCTTGTGACTTAGTAATGCAAGCATTATTAGTCTTCAAGGTATTCCTTAAGAATTTTGTGAAAGTGTGACCATTTCAGCCCATAAATAAATGGATTTAATCTCAAATTAGAATTTCAATGCATGTTCTTATCTCAAAATTTAAATTTCGGTCAGGGGCTAGTGTATGAATTCAATGGTGATAAGAGAACATCTATAGAAATTTAACTACCATATTAAAGTTCACATTAAAATAAAATTAATCTACTTATAATTGATATCTCAATTATAATATCTCTACAATAAAACCCTCAAAATAAATTCTCATTTAATTATGATAATTCTATCCAATTTTCTTGATTACAAGAATTTATTAATATGAATTTAAAGCTAATCAATGATATAACTTGATTCCCTAGATGTGTAGTAAGTTTCTCAATCCTATGCAATGTTATATGGTATATTTTCTTATCTTCAAGGTTATTGGTATTTGAACCATGTGTGTATAGGTGTAGAACTAGAGGTAATATTTGGTACTATAAATTAAAAATAAGTATTCTTATAAAAGTGTTGGGATTATCAAGATTGAGTCCTTTGGATAAATTTTATGTATAGTTTCTTATATATAACTAATCTCTCCATGATTATCAAAATTACTTTTAGAATTTCTTTTTAAGTTGTCATAGAGTTTCTCTAAACACACTTATCGATTTCAATGTTTAGATTTGGTTCATTAAATGTATCTTTGCAAAACATTGAGAGAAATTTGTATTAATCAATTTCCTAATGCATAGATAAAATATTACTAATTTCTATTAAATATTTTAATTATAATATATATATTATAGTTGTTGATTTCATTATTATGTGCATATAAATGTCTAGTGAACTTATAAATTTTTGTATTCATAATCCTCTTTATATTAAATTTTTATGTTTCCCTTTTTGACAAACACTAGTAATAAAGGTGAGAGATGAAATGATAAATAATTTAAAATATCTCACTTGATTATTCTTAATTTTGTAGGACCATTCAAATTTTTCTCTCATTCTTGTGATTTGCAATTGCAACTATTATGATATCTTGTGCAATTTTGAGGTTGATTAACATTTAGATAATTCATATAGATATATTATAATAGAGAAAAATATAATTCTTTATATTATCTTGTAAACATCCTAATAGAACATGCACTTAGATTAAAAATATATGTGGTGATTTTAACTTGGTAATTTAGTACTATATATAGAGCCTTCTTAACTAATATTTATTACAATGATTATATGGATGTGGGAAAATACTTTAGGCATTTAAAGTGTTATAAGAAAACATGAATATTGAAAAGCAATTGACTTCCTCGAAATACTTAAGACCACTATCAAATATGAAATATATAATTATCTCACAATTGCGGTATAGCTTTGTTGCCTTAATAGAGCAAGATTTTATTCCCTCCCACACTTCAAGCAGGGGGTTGGGGTGTTATTTAAAAAATATTTCCTATCAGATGAGTTACTTTAATAAATTTAAAGGGATTTATTCCCATTTTTAACACATGCCAGCTCAACTATCATTGCTACAATGGTGAACACAAATTTTGGTTGTATGTTAGCTTAAATTTTTTTTAGTGTAAGCATGACGTGGCTTACAATAGGGATGAATGCATAGTGAAATAGAGGCATTGTTATGTAGACAACTGAAAAATGTCCTAGGCTTGCTAACACCATTTTTTCATTGTTTAAGGTCATATTTTTGCTATTAATTAAATAATTCTTAATTACTTATTAATCATTTAATTCATTTCTTCATTAATCTTGATTAATTAAATAAATTATATTTATTCAATTACGTCACTAATGTCTTTCCTCTATAATTAAATAAACCTTATTTATTTAATTATTTCCACTTTCAACTATAATTAAATAATTATATTAATTATTTAATTATTCCTTTATAACTTTTATGTCACAATGGGCGGGACTGTCGAGCATGGGTGGGAAAAGCGGGATTTCAAATCTTTGAACAATGGAGCAGGTCGTGGAGCAGGATTTGAGGAATCCCAGGTGGAATCGGCACATGTTCTGAGCGAGGAGAAAGGTAGGGATGAATCATGCCTTCCACTCATAGCGCACGTTTAGTTGTCTTACCTCATAGACACATGACACATGCACTCACATTTATCCAAAGTGTTCTACATGTGTCACATCTCTTGGAGGGTTAATCAGTCTTTTTGTTTAACCTTCCTACTTCCTCCTTGTCCTGCATATACAAGGATAGATCATTGTACATTTTCTTGACTACTTTGTTATACTTGTTTATTTTGTGGAAGTTCTTGAATTTCACTTTCATAGTTTACTGCTCTAACATGATATCAAATTATTGAATCACAAGTTCCTTCTATTTTTTAGTAAAATCTAGGACTAAACCCTTTCTAAACCAAACAAAATATCACCATTTGAATCCAAGACCGAAAAACTGAAAATTGAATTTCTTATCTATACTCTGGTATCATTACAAAATATGTATGGATATGTGAAAAATAAATTAAGTAGAGGGCCAACTCACCCTGTGCCTATTTACACTTCTTGGGTCGGAATTTGTATTTTTGCAAGTTTAACAGGCACCATTGGGCCCGATTCAAGAGCAAATTGCAGTGCCTGTTTTCTAGTTGTTCTTGTTTAGCTCGGCCTTGGTGTTTCTAGCGAATTACCCTCTCTATCCAGGCTAATTTGCCATTTTTTCATCAAACAGGCGCCTTTGTTCGTATTAAGTGGCAAATCAGACATCTTTCAACTCGATTTTGTCTGATTTTTCTCTTTTCTTTGGTCAGAGTCTGTAGCAGTGAACCATTTGGGAACCCTATTCCACTGAAGGGCATTTCAGTTTGCCAACCTCTACCACAAAATCCTTGGCTGAAGTTTGAAACTCTCTCTCTTTTTTTAAGCCTGCGGTCAATCTGGTATTTATGAATTTGGCCCTTCGATTGCTGGAGACGGTTTGAAATACATATTCTGCTGTTTCAGGGGTTTGTGATGCTAGTTGTAAAGTTTGGAAGCCTTAAACCAAAATTTGAAAGTACCAGTTTCAAGTGTGTGGGAGTTAATTTTTAATTTGAAAAGGCGACAACTACTCTGCCCAACAGCCCACATAGACCAGGAAGAAGATTAAAACCCGTATAGTTGTTATAGCTAATTTCATGTTCCCACATATCCTAAATAGAAACGCTATCGTATTTAGAGCCGATTTTTGGTTGTCTGTGTGTAATTGTATAGAAAAAAATTGTGGTTTCACGGATAACAGCATGTTGTGGAAGCTGTTAAAGACAAAAGGGTTCAAATAATAAAAGTTCTTATTTCAAAGTGTCGCTTGATACATATTCTCTATTGTCTCCATACCTGCTCGCTTTGACCACCACAAAATTTGCACAATTGATCCAATACATATGCACAGATATGCATAAATGTCCCAATAATAGTGCGCTATTGGTCCAATACATATGCACAATTGATCCAATTAAGCACTATTTTTTGTAGCTATTGGATATAAAGTGGACAACTATTGGCACATTTGGAATTTTTTAGTGGGCTTTTAATTAGCATATATGATATAATGTCTTTTTTCCCTATGAAAGTGTTATCAAACAAAAGTTTTCCTTTGACTTAGGCCAAAGAAACCCACATGTCATGATATTTTCAATTAATTAATAAATATAGTCAAACATGCATTTTGCTCGCTGCATAGAGAATACGTCACCTTTGCATACGTCAGCGGTAACATCCTTGAAGCTAGGAACAATATAATTACTTTTTCTTGTGGTAAAATAAACACATTTAATGTAACAGTTGGCTTGAACTCATGTGACATTTATTGTAACCGTTAGTACAATAAACACTAGTGGTTAGGTTTAACTACCTAAATTTTTATTCTTGTAAGAGGGGAGCCTTTTTTTCATTTTATCATAAATAACAAATGGGGAATCTTTTTTTCAAAATTTATAGTCAAATAGGAAGCTCTTTTAATAGGCCATAGACATCATAGTGGTGACCAATTTTTTTTGAAATTGCATCTTTTTAATCTATTTTTAAACCTGTGAAAATCAATGCTTGTTGTGCAACTTTCACTCCATTTGTTGAAAATTGATGATTTTTTTTTTGAAATTCATCAAAATTTTACAAGGATTTTAGATTTGTAATATAAAATAAGTTTTATACAGTACCATTACTAGGCATGGTTTGAAGGCTTTTTCTTTATGTTTTGGTACAACAATAAAAGGGTAACTATGGGTAATTGTAAGTCTCAAGTTAGAATGAAACATACCTTCCATGTACATGTCATACCTTAATTAAAATCTATAGGTGTTTATAATTAAATGGAGTTTATGATAGTCGATGGTAATCTAGCCTGGTTTATCTTACAACCCACATGACACAAATAACTCTCTCTACCTTTTATAATTTGATGGAAGCTCCCTTGTATCCATAACACCATTCCTCTCATATTAATCATGCTTGCAAAATGCATTCTCAACTTGTGCATCCCTTGCATCCTTTAAAACCAAGGTTTTGTACCTTTGCCTCTAGGAGCACCCAATATATTCTAAGATCACCCAAGAGATCGTAGGATTTCCTAAGTGTGAGGTGTTATTTATTCACTAATTTTGATTCTTAGTTTATTTTTTTAAGCATTATTATAATAGAATGCACAAAATAGATTAAGAAAATTTCATCTTGTCTTCACCAATGATATTTTGTAACTATATTATGGATTAGGATAGTTAAAAGAGATTTATTTGTGCATTTAGATACATTATATTAGATTTTCCTTCAATTCTATATTTAGAAAGAGAAAATCCCTTTGTAACAACATAAGGCATTTTAACACTTTCAACATATCAAACAAAAATGAAAAATTCAAAAAAAAAAAAAGTTGCATTTAAATCATGTAGACCTTTCTTTTAAATTGTATATAGTTAGGTCACACTTAAACAAGTGGCATTTATGAAAAAAAATAGAACTATATTTCTTTTGATTCTTTTAGATTCATTAATTTAGGTAAATAGTTATTACTAAGAAGAACACAACAAAACTTACAAAAAACCTTGATAAAAACATGAGGCACTCAACAAAACAAGGCAAGAAAACACAAGAAATCAACCATAAATGATCAAACATCAAATTGAAAGTAGTGAAATTCAATCAACAATCAATAAGTTAAGCAATCAATCAACACAACAAATATAAGTATAGCTACAAGAATCAAGGTACATGCCTCTTCTTTCACTATTCCATTGTTAGGTCCATGTGTCTTTGGGTTAGAGCGGATTGGGTAAAATAAATTCTTAATGAAATCATGTAACCAAATCAAGCAGGCAACAATCTTGCACCAAATCTAGGAAGAAAATAATAGGAGGCATGGAAGAAAGTTAGCTCATGCAAAAGAACTAGTCTTCTTAACAGAGGACTAAATTAGTGACTTGTGACAAAATAATTTTCATGTCTTTAATCAACATGAGTTAATCATAATTTAAGTTAACACCACACTTGGACAAATTAAAACCATTACAGTGACACTTATTACATCAAGATATCCCAACTCCAACTCCTTGCCTCAACATTATTATCCACCATCATGCAATCCGTCTTCATGAAGTGAGTGAGAAAATTAGTGTGAATCCCACCCAATGTGATTATACCATTCTCACCTATAGGAATCTCCTTCCTCACAAAGAGGTTTGTCAATTAGATGCTACCCTATTGCATTGGCTTTTACCATATGAGCAAGAGTGATTTGATTTAGCTAACAAGGATGCAATGCATGTGCTATCCAAAGTCCGACTCATAGACACTTGTGGTGAGTAGATTTAGAGTATCATAGATTCCCACACAAGAACACTAGGGTGGATTAATTAGCTATTGTGTCATTGTCTTGCCTAATATTTTGGTAATAACATAAGAAAGATACCTAGAAATATCTCCAGAACATTGATACGAACAAACAATTCATTATGTTTTAGTAGAATCATTCTCTGTGGATATTTCCCATTAGAAAAACACAAATGAAAGAGCAATTATGATCCCCATAATCCATTCCTATTTGATTAATATTTGAAGGCTAACACAGTAATGTTGAACAATTTATTAGAATCTTCTTTCAATCCAAATGTTTGTCCAGTAATGTTGAATAATAAATGTTAAAATATTCTTTCAATCCAAATGTTCAATTTTTTTTTTGATTAGTATCCAACTTGAAGATAAACTCCCTTACCTTATTTCAAACTTCTTTGTTTTTGGTATTTTGAAATTCAAATATGTGATCAACTATTTTGCAATTCACACTTGCCACAATAGTTAGGTAAGGTGACATTGCATAAATCCAAGTTTATGTTTGTTTAGGTCTTTTTTTACCATGAAATGTGAAAGAAATGCTTACATCGAGTGGATGGGAAGGTAGCTATGGAAAGTAATGAAATTCTTTTATGGGTCGTTGCTCTAGTATTGTATTTTTATACAGAAGACATTCCGTAACTGAACAGAGGTGACCTATTTTTTCAAATCAACGGTTGAAAATGCTCCTTAAACATTCAAGACAATAGCAAAAATCTCGCCCGTTCATTTTTTTTTTTGTCGTTCCACCTATTTTACGTCATTCTGTCGGTTTTTATATATATATGGGTGCATTGGGGTTTTCAGTTTTCCCGTCCTGTGCTTCACCACTAATGAAAAGTTTGATGGTCTGATAAAGGACGAGTTCTAGCTAGCCCCCATGTCTTGGTCTTATACGTGTTTACCTGCAAACATTGCCCACTTAGAATGATGGACCACTTAATACATTATCCGTACAAATTAAACTTTCTCACTTCATCTCGTGTGCCTGAACTTAAGGTCCACGAGAGAATAGTTGTTGTTTTTACCCATGAGTAATATAACACCATTATTTTACAGTAAACATTGCATGTTAAGAGTAATAAAAAATAAATATATTTTAGTTTAGCATTGCAATTATAATAACTAATTGGTGAGTAAACTCTAAATTTAAAAGTTAGATTAATTAAAATAGATGGACCTATTGGAAAAGGATATTATTTATAAAACTTATCTCATACATAAAGACATTTTATGGTAATATAATTGAGATGATCGATGAGAGGATATAGCGTTCAATTATGTATTCTTCTAGCTACTATTTAATTTCTTCAAATTTTATTAACTTTATTATATATATTTATTATTCTAGTCTCAATTTTTTTTACTCTAGATTAGATTTACTTAGATCATGGTGATTTAATTTATCTAAAATATTTAATTCTCTATATTTTATGACGAGCTAACATTTCTATATGGTCTAGGATTTATTATTTCTTTGTAAGTTATATATTTTTCTAATTTGATTGAAAATTATTTTTTTATACTTGATTATAGTTTCAATCACCTTTTTCTTGTATATTCATTTATATAGCTTATTTTCAAAGTTTCACTTTGATTACATGACCTTTTCTCATTACATCCTACCCACCTAATTTTAAGATTTTTTGTTGACTTATTTACATATCTAACTACTTTCATATTTTTTTAATTTTAGAAAAGATCTTAAATTGACTTTATACTATTTGTCCTTTAGAGTTTTGTAAGTTCTTTGCATGACAAGGTCTCATTCACATCATTACTTTATTTTATGAACCAGATGTCCCAATCTAGTGATAATGATACTTTTGATGGTCTTAACATGGTTACCAAAATTGTTTCTACTAGTATTGAGTATGAGGAAAAGGGTTTTGACCACAGTTTTTAGATAGTATTATATTTTACTATAATATAATATGATTAAATTTATCATATTATATTATAATTTTATCATTAATAACTATAATATTAATATATAATTTAATAATAAATACATTATATATTATTAATAACAATATTCTATATATTATAATTATAGATTATTAATAAATATATGTTTATATTATATATTATCAAATAACATAATATGTTATATTATATTATATTATATTATATATTTATTTAAGTATACTAAAATATATTAATATCTCTAATATTAATATTATATTTTGCAAAATAACACATAATAATTATAGGTATTTTATTATATATATTAACTATATATAACTATAACATAACATTATTATTAACAACTATAATATATATTAATTAGGGAAAACCAATGATATTTTTTCGTCTTCATCTCCATCTCTATCTCTTTCTTCCTCTCTATCTCTCTCCCTTATATAAAGAAGGGGTAACCAAGTAGACAATAATTATCGATCTTGTCATTTTTGCATATCTAACAACCCACAAATATGTAAAAGTAAGTTTTCAAGGCAAATAAGGTTGTAAGGTAGTTTTAAATAATCAAAGTGCTAACACAATGTTAATATACATTTAAAGCATGTAATCACTTGCCCCACTGTGACCTTCAATTCATGTACTTGGTGGAGAGTTCTTGCAAGCATGGGCTTTTAAATCAAGAATGTCTTTAGTCATACAAGGTAATGAAGTAATGGGCCACTCCTACATGTCTCTCAATTATCTAACCACCTCCTAATTTGAATCATTCATGCATTTTTCCTTGTGTAATATAATTGGCTCCTAATTTGAATTGTCTGTTCATTTTTCTTTTTATAATTAAGAGTTGTGTTCTCATTTTCTAGGTAGGAATTGGATATGTGGACTTGTTCTTTTAAAAGACTTATATTTAGACCTTTCTCATATTTTTCACTTGCAAGATCTAGCGTACCTTTAATTTATCTAGCCTTTGTAGTATGCAACTGTGTAAAAATTTAAATTAATCAAATGCAATGCTCATGATTTTATCTATCCTTCCTGTTATGATTAATGAATATATTCACCTTTTACATTGTGACAATTGTGTTTATTTAGATTTATGTCGACTAATGAGTTTTATGCTAAGAATCCATGTGCTAGTAGAAGAATAATATATTTTATTTTACATTGTTACAATTATGTTTATTTAAATCTATGTTGACTAATGAGTTTCGTACTAAGAATCCATGTGTAAATAGAAGAATAATATAATTTGGTGCATAACTCATTTTTCACTTCAATCATTTACTTTTAATTATTTCTCTCTTTTATTCAACTAACTTTAGTTGGAATAACGAAGGAATCAACCTTTCGAACTTAGAGGTTGTCTTACACTTTAAGGTCCCAAACTTGTAGGATTTCCCATGTTGGTTCTTTGTAGAGGTGTTGATATTGAACATGTACATATATTTATGTTGAGTAAGTTGAATGATTTCTTAAGACATAGGTGGATAGTAATAGATTGATCTTACATTGGTGAGGTAAGACAAATATGACTTATAAAGTGTAACATGTTCCAAAAATTTTACCAATTGATGATTTTAATCAAGAAAGACATTAGAGGGTTACAAAGACTACAAATTACACAAGTAAAAAAAAATATCAAACAAATTTAACTTGTATTAACTATTCCTCCCTACCAGAATTAAGACATTACTCACTCTCTCTCTCTCTCTCTCCATATCCCTCTCCTCCATCTTCATCTCCATCTACATTTCTATCCCTTATCTCTATCTCCTTACCCCCCTCTCTCTCTCTTCACCCTTTATCTCTCCCTCTTTCTATCCCTATCTCTCCTTCTCTCTCCCTCTTTCCATATTGCAAACATAACATGAACTTGTTGGTAATGGAGCTTAATTATCTTCATGATTTATAGGTTTTGTTTCAATCATGTTTAGATCCACGTAAGTAGATGCATAGTTGATTTGAAGCTATAATTTCTCCATTTAGATCTCTCTTGCACAAACAATATCATTTGTTAAATGACTTACCAATTGACCTCATATACTACACAAATATATGCCCAAAAAAATAAAAAAAAATCAACCGAACTTTTCGAATTGACCTTCCACACCTCTTGAGCGTCCCCATTGCACACCAAGATGCAATGGGCTAACTTTGCACATTCGTGCATAGTGCAAAATAGGTCCGATTTTTTTTTTTTTTTGGGCTTCTTCGTAAGCGAGTTGGGACCTTAAAAAGAAAAAATTGGCTTCTGGGTATTTAAAATGCACCTTGTGGAACCCGTAAAGTGAAAGGTGCTCAAAAAGGGTGTTTTTAAACTTCTGTCCCCTACATCTTTACCACTTCACTAGTACCTGTTCATTTAGACAACCAATAAAAAATCACAAAAATTTAAGGTGGATTCAATAGTTTTCAATGTGTTTTAATTTTTTTGGTGAACTACACATTCAGTAGTGAACATATATTGGTGTAATTTGTAAATTTTTATTGACATAATTAAAACAATGTAATGATTAAAATGTAAACGGTTATTGAGGGGTTAGGGGAACAAGGAGTAAACAGCAATTGAATCATGAACGACAATTGAAGGTTTTCCCTATTTAGGGCCTTGTATATTCTTGAAGAGTATCTATACTGTAGCTACATGAGGTAAAATATCTCAAAGAGACGTGCACATTATAAGACCTTTATCTCCACACGTACTTTGAGGAAGAATAGTGTTTTACACGGCAATTTTGAAAAGACTTTTATCTCCACACGTCATTTGGGAAGAAGAGTGTTTGACGAGGAAGGCATGTGAATTTAGTCTGCGCTTATCCGGAATACTTTTAAACATCCATTCATGGACATTTTTGGATGCTGTTTCCATCGAGCATTCACCGACGCGTAATTTATATATGAACACATTGGTCGAGTCCCCTCGGAGTAGACCTAACTTGTCTCCCACTTGGAAAAGAGCGAAGTAAACATGATGATATGCATTTTGGTTGTCTTTATCTTGTATTTCAGCCCCGTGTTGAGCACAGGCGCAAAAGCAAGAGCGTGCCTAACTGCTCCGTCACTGCAATGCCGAAGCGATGGATGTGAAATCTTCAATTTCCAGGGCATATGGGAGGACCGTTCTATTTGCAAGGCGGCTACCGTGGCATGGCCTACTTCAGAGCACCAACTCCTCCGTGCTGTTGCCCACGCTGTTCAAAGCAACCAGAAGATCAGAGTGGTAAGCAGACACGCACACAGTCTCTCAAATCTCGTCTGTGTGGAGAGAGGAGGTCTCATCATTTCAACCCAAAATTATGACTCTGTCATCGAAGTGAATAGCAAGGCCATGACAGTCACTGTCCAAGCCGGAACAATGATGAGAGACGTGATTGATGCAGCTGCAAAGCACGGCCTCGCTCTGCTTGCCACGCCTTACATCAGCGGAGTTTCTGCATCCGGCGTTATTTCCACCGCAGCCCACGGCAGTAGCTTCGCCGACAAAGGCAGCGGAGTTTATGAGTACGTGGTGGGAATGAGAATCGTAGTGCCTGCGTCTCCTTCCGAAGGCTACGCCAAGATCATAAGTTTGACAGAAGCAGACGAAGATCTGAAGGCCGCCAAATTGGCTCTGGGAACGCTGGGAGCAATTTCAGAGATAACATTCTCTTTGCAGCGCATGTTTAAACGATCGGCTTCCGTCTCAGTCAGAGATGATTACGATTTGGAAAATGAAGCCGAACGTTTCCTCAGAGCTCACACATTTGCTGATATAAGATGGCTTCCTTCTCACCGGAAGGCTTTTTTTCTAGCCATAGATCGCGTTTCTGTTGATGTTGCAGGAGACGGCAGTAGCTCAATAACTGGTACTCCCGCCACAGTCGCTGACATCGAGACGCGTGCTTATCAAAGTGAGTGTTTTGACATTTCAGTCGTTTTAAAAAATAACTAATTGTTCATTCCCACGATAGTATTTTTGCTATAAAAAATGGATCTCAATTATATATATCGATCAACTTATTTGATATGCCATTGCCTTTCAGTCGATTCAATCCAGGCAGAAGTAGACGTGGATGCAATTTGCAACCTTGTTGGAAACGGAACAATTCAAGCTGCGGCGAATGGCTACGGGTTTTTGAATGAGGGGAAACGCTTCACAGGTTACCCAGTGGTCGGTTTCAATCATCGCATGCAGGCATCTGGTGAATGCGAAAAAGTCCCTAAACAAAAGGATAAGAGCTGTAATCCTACCCAAAGTTTAGATAAAAATGAGACCACATGTATCTGGGACCGTCGCGTGCACGCCTCTTTGTTCTTTGACGTGGAACTGAGAGTGCCTGTGTCTCAATTCCGAGAAGCCATAAAGGATGTAAAGAAAATAAGAGATTTGAATCCCCAAAGGATGTGTGACGACGATGTAATATATCTTCGCTCTATTAAGAAGTCGGAGGTGTACCTGGGACCCACTGAAGATCAGGTGACGATAGAGCTCGTAACTTATCGACCAAGGGAAGCCGGTACGCCCAAGTGGAATGAAGATGTGTATCAAGAGATCGAACAGATGGTGATCGAGAAGTATGGAGGGGGACTGCACTGGGGAAAGTCTGGAGGTCATCTGTTCGGAGGGTTGGCCAAACGGATGGTGAATTTTGAAGGATTTTTGAAGGTGAAAGAGACGTTTGATCCGCAGGGAGTGTTTTCTAATGATTGGACGGACGGCTTGTTTGGAATTGGAGGTAAAGGTGTGGAGGAGTTGAGAGACGGATGTGCTCTAGACAAGATGTGTAAATGTAGAGAGGATAAACACTGTGCTCCAGGTTTTCTCTGCAAGGGAGGAAGAGTATGGGAGTATGCTCGTGTTTGTAGGAACATCAATTGAGGTGGGTTTTATTTTAGTTTCAAATGAGTAGATATAGTATCATATCTAACATCATCATGGTACTCATTTTGCGAGTAATTAGTGCTCTATTTGAAGTTTGAGTCATTCAAAATAAAATTATTTTATCTTCATAGTTAAATAAATCGAGTATCTCATAATGAAATGTATTCTCACATGGTCTGAATTGATTCCATCTAAATAATATATTTTTAATATTTTAATTGCATGTATGATTTGACATATGTCAAATTAATTACTTAAGGTTACTTACATTCTATACTAAATTGATATATGATCAAGATACATGTTACAACATTGAACAAGTTAAGGATATGCACAAAACAATAATAATATTAAATTATTTTACCTAACAAATAAAAAAGGTATTTTTCATTGAATTTGATAAATCATAAAGTGGGGTACTAATAGTCATTCAATAAAAAAATGGAACTTTTTAGGGATAAGTTAGTAATAGAAATATCTATGTATATATTTTCAATGTGCTTGATACAAGTTTGTCTAAAAGATCAATTCATTCTCAATGGCAGTTAACATTTTACACGTGTCAATCTCTACTTGAAAAAAACTTGTATTTTTATTAATATTTATTTTCTCTACTAATCAAATTATAAAAGATATCATTTTTAGTATTCAATATATCCATTATATGTCCAAATCAAAGGAAAAGCTACATTCATTATAAGTTGGAAATGTCCAAGGCTTATGATAGAGCCATGCGGCCATTCCTTTATAATGTATTATCAAATTTTTGGTTTTACTCAAGATGGATTGATTGGGTCATGATTTTTGTCTCCTCTTCATACTTCTTAGTTCTTATGAATGTCATTCCTTCTCTTTTATATCTTACAATGTACTTGGAAAAGGGGATCCTCTATTCCTTTATCCTTTTTATTCTAGTAATATAAGTTTTGGGTAGATTAATTAAGAACTAAAGAGTTAAAAGGTGCTATCCAAGGTTATTCTTCAGTTAGGGATCTTCAAGCTTAATCCCACCTCCAATTTTTTGATTATCATGTCATTGATGGGGACTACAAAAGTAAATGAGACAACTAATTTTAAGGAATCCTTGGAAATTTATCTAAAAAAACTAATGAAAATAAATCTAACATATTTTTCTTTAATACTCTAGTGGTTATCCAAAAAATAATTGCACCTATTCTTTGTTTTAGATTATGGAATCTCCCTTTTGATTATATAGAGAATCTCTTTACTTATGGTATATAAAAAAGAGACCATTGAAATAAAACTATAGATAAGCTTCATATGAGAGTTAATCATTGGAAATTTAGATAGCTACCTTTTTCTTTAATATTGACTCTTTTAAAATATATTGTGCAAGCTCTCCCTATTTATAGATTTATGGTTTTCTCTATCCCAAAGATCTTCCTTACATAATATGATACTATTCCCCATATATTTCTTCCATTTGGCAATTCAGAGTTCCAAAAGTGGAATTTAGTTAGTTGCGACCAAGTTTGTAATTATAAACCTAATGGCGGCCTCGATCTAAGGTAGTTAGAATTCAATTGCTAGGTTCTAGTGGCCAAGTTATATTGTAGGTGTTATAAGAAATTGAAGCACTTAAATAAGAAAAAATCCTTAATTTTAACTACTTGGGATGATATTTTGATGAGGATATTCCCAAAATGGATTTGGTTGGGAAAGGTTCTATGGTCTAAACACTATAAAGAAGGGATCTTACATTGTTAAGAAAGGTTTGTTCTCGATAATTAATGAAGGTGATAGAGCTCTTTTTTACAAGGATTTCTAAGATCTTCACCTTCCAATTCTTTCATCTTTCCACCATGTCCAACCCATAAGTGATTTATTTTAGGTTGTGGGGTGGTCTAGAGTTGCAAAATTTAAGAATTTTGTTCACCTAGGAAGTTCCTAGGTATATCATTGGAAGGACCTTAATAATTGGCTTAGAGGGGAATCATATGAAGGTTAAACTACTCTTGCCTCAATTTTTGTTGATAGGCCTTGTAGATATTTGGAGGGTGTGGATGTGATTGCATGTGATAATTACTTTGAAGGAGATTATTTGGCTGCTATTGGTTATCAAAATTTAAAACAAAAGGAAGGTCTCAGTTGATATTTTCCTTGGTAGAGAAAAAATGGAACACACATAATTGGACTAATTGTTTAATCCCTTTATCTGGTTATTATCAAGAAAAAATTGTTACTTGGGATAGTATGAAAAAGAGAGGATGTCTTGGTCCCTCTAATTGTGTTATGTATGGCATTAGTGAAGAAAATACTAGTGATATTTTCCTTCAATAGACTATCAGTGGGATATCAAGTCCATTTTTAGGTGTTAAAGATTAATTCCATATACTATCAAATCCTACTATGTCATCCATGTCCTATTAATATTTAAGCTTTACAATCTTCGATAAATACTTCCACAAAATCCCATCACTAATTACCTAAGCTTAGTTTCTTAGCTTCTACCCTTCTTCCATCATTCAAAGTACCATATGCTAGAGAGAAGAGGAAAGTAGAGAAAATATAAGCCCATGAGGACTACTACAACATCATCAAGAATATAATTATTTCTAAGTGTGAGGTGTCATATATTCATTACTTTTGACTCTTAACTTACTTTTTTGAGAAGTATTAGAATAGAATTCATAATATAGTTTTTTTTTTTTAATCTTTTCTACATCAATGATATTTTTTTAATTATATTACGCATTAGGATAGTTAAAAGAGATTTATTTGTGCGATTAGATAGATTATATTAAATTTGCCTTGAGTTCTCTATTCAACAAGCAAAAAGCTCTTTGTAACAACATATGGAATTTTAATAGTTTCAACATATCAAACCAAAATAAAAATTAAAAAAAGTTTAAATTGTATTTAAATCATATAGATATTTCTTTTAAATTATAAATAGTTAATTAGATCACACTTAAACAAGTAAAATATATGAAAAAAATAGAGCTATATTTCTTTTGATTCTTTCATATTCATTCATTTAGACAATCATTTATTTCTTACAAGAACACAACAAAAGTATACAATAGTAGTTTAGTTCTTTAAATAAAAAATGCTAGCTAATTTGAATGTAGTGCTTGCAAGATTGTTTGATAAGAGAAACTAATCTTTCTTTTATCAATCTAAATTTTGTACAGTCCACCTACAACCTCTAGTAATAATGTCACATGAAGTAAAGTCTATAAATGCATCATGAAAAAGCAAGGTCATCATCATAAAGTACAAAAAAATAAAAATAAATAATCTTTAAAATAGAAAAAATGTTCTAATAAAAGATTTATAAAAAAATAACAAATGAGATGCACTATGAACCAATGCATTCACATAATATGAAGCACCTTCCATGTGGTAGAAAAAGATAGTGACCTCAATGATTTAAATATAAATATAATCCTCAAAATATCTTTAGTCACAAATCAGAAGGATTAAAGAGATATTTATTATGTAAATAAAATAAAGTCTCATTATTATATCTAATATTTGGTAAATGAAAGGAATATAGTAATTATTTTTTAATTATTCTTGGGAAAGTAAAAATAGTTCATCCTCAAATATTCCACATGTAGCTGGCACCATTGCGTGCACACCTCTATGTTCTTTGTGACTTTGTCTCGATTTCGAGAAGCCATGGAGGATGTAGAGAAAATAAGAGATTTGAATCCCCAAAGGATCTGTGACCAAGTTATAGTATGTATTCGGTCTATTAAGAAGTCCAAGGCGTACCTGGGACCCACTGAAGATCAGGTGACGATGGAGCTCGTGACTTTTCGACCAAGGGAAGCGGGCACGCCCAAGTGGAATGAAGATGTATATCAAGAGATGGAACGGATGGTGATCGAGAAGTACGGACGGGGACTGCATTGGTCAATGTCTGGATCAGCTGTTTGGAGGGTGAACTTGATTTTTCAAGGTGAAAAAGACGTTTGATCCGTAGGGAGCGTTTTTCCATGATTAGACAGATAGCTTGTTTGAAATCTATTGAACTAAGCTTTGTGGGCCTTTCTTAATTTGGATAAGAAATCTCTTAGATATCACTCGAATTGGATTACAAACTAGCTATTGCACTTTTTGTGTGTAATTGGGTACGCCGAATATTTGGTTGGGATAGATAACAATTTGTCATAATAAGAAAAGGTAGAAATGGAAAGAATTTGATGCAACGATTGTTTAGCTTAAAGGTTTATGTTTAGATATATTGTTTGAAATGGATTAGCCTTAATAAAATAGAAAAATATAATTTGATAATAAATTGCTATATGCGACAAGTGGTCATTGCAATTCTTGAGCACTTGCTGTATACTTGTAAAGGCATTTTGTTATGCCATTTTGAAATGCAACTTTATTGTTGAGTATTGAATTGTTTTGTAGTTTTGGATGCAAAATTGTGTTAAATTTAGCACTGAGTCTCCTTTCATAGAAATATACACATAAAAGTTAAGATTGTTACTTAAAGGAGCCCTTAGTCATAATTACAAGGAAATTTGAAGCAGTCACTATTGTGCATTTCCATGTTGAGGTATTCTATAGTTTAAAAAACATATTGCTTGTAAACGGAAAAATACAGCTCGGAAAGGTGTGCGGCTAGGCAACACTAACTTCAATTGTCTTTGGTTTTTTGGGTTGTTGAGGAGGAAGCTTCAGAAGGGTAATAGTGAGCAGTCCAACTTGACAGGTGGCAGTAGTGGCCTCCATATTGCAGTCAACAAGTAGGATAAAATTACGCATAAATTTGCCAATAGTGTGTTCCATACGAATGTATTTAACATCCTCCTCCTCGTTTCTTGTTTACTCTCCACTGATTTTTAGCACATTGCCATCTTCTACTTGAACCTTCTTGTTCTCAAACAGAAAACAACAACTTTGTTAGTCATAGTGAGTAGCAATTTGTTTCTTTTTCGTAAACCAGATTTAGAGGAACTAATGGTTTGTAAAGGTTTATAATTGAAATGCCTTGATGTCATTGTTTGTAAGGCTTGGCATGTCGATAATGAAGACATAAGAGTTGGGAAAGTCTTTGATATCAACTGTAGTGGAACTCATGGTCTTACTATTTAGAAAATTTATGAGTTTCTCCATTTTGTCAGGGACTCCTAGAAGCTAGTGAGCAGTGTTGATGAGGGGCTCCATCTCTTTTCACGGTTCTGCATTCTTGTTAAATATCATCATCAATTCATTTTAAATGATTGTAATGGTAAATAATTTTTTCACAAAGTATAGAGAAAACATAAATTTACAAGCTTGGAAGGAGGTGGATAAAACATTTACCAGGTTAGTGACTATGGTTGAAGAAGTAGAAGTACAGGTGCTTTGAAAGAAGTCACTGGTAGAAGTACTACAGTAGATAGATGTGAATAGTTAGAGCGATGATTATAAAGGACGATGAAAAGAAAAAAAACCAAAAATCAACCATTGAGATGAGAATAATTGTCTCAATCATGTAGTAAATGAATACAAAGTATTAGAAGAATGTATGCATTTGAATACAAAGGTATAGTGAATGTGTAAGGAGGTCTCTTTGAACGCCAATGTATCTGTAGTAAGCAAAAGGTATATTTATAACTTGAAGGACAATTAGTGTGAACGGGAATGTTGAAGTTGAAATATATAAAAATATATTAGTTACCTTTGGTTGAATAGTTTGTAGATCTTAGACAATGAGAACATAGTGTAAATGAGCAATGGGAGGATTGTGTAGGTAAGGAAGAAGACAAATACAATTTTGAAGAAAGTAACAATAGTAATAGTTGCTATTGTAGTAAATAACAAAGTGGCATACCTGTAGTAGTTGAAATTCCCTTTAACTGTATTAGTTGTTTGAATTTGACAATGCTTGCAAACGAATCTCTTCGTTATTTGACGAGCAACATATGGGCTTTGTTGAATGCGTGCATATCATTGGAATGAGAAGGTTGGGTGGATGCGAAGGCTTTGTAGATCAGGAATTCTTGAAATAGCTATAAATGTTAGTCCTTGTCGATCTATGTTGCCAATGTCCACTGTGGCCCTTGGAAGCGTAAGTCCTTGTGATTTGTGTATTGTCAATGCCCATGCCATTTTAAGAGGAATTTGACGGCGAAGTCCTTGGCTAAGTGGTGTTATTGGGACATTCATTGGATTGATATGGTCCCAAGGTGGTCCAAGGTAATTCCTGAAATGAACAACAACAAACATTGGTAGTTGAGGTGGTTTGTCACCTTCACTGTATACAATAGCTTTTACCTGACCGAGTGCACCATTCACGAGTCTTGTCTCAACCCAGATATTTGAACATAACATGACCTCTTGGCCAATAGATAAAAAAAAATGAGCTTGAAGTTGTTCTTCATTAGGAATTATGTATGTTGACCCCCTTAGTTGCTCTGCAATGGAAAATGCGCAATAGGTGTTTCCAAAGACAACATACGTTTGTTGTGTAGTGAGACTAATTCATTTGTTGCAAAAAGATGCATGCAAGTCAGGAAAAATGAGTTTTCTGTAGAATTGAGCAAGGAACTTGAAAGTGACATTAGAATTTTCTAGTCTTCTTTTGTAGGATTTGCATTTCGTAGATTGTGGAGAAGTGTATGAAAAGCAGTCTAGGAAGGATCATCACCAATTTGTCAAAATATTCTTGTCAAAGTTACCACAGTTGTGAAGCTACGCCATCGAGTCCCACCATAGGAAATAGAAGCGTACATGGGGATATCTTTAACTAGTGGCGTTGGCCTAAGTCACTAAAAAGTATGATTGAACGCCCTCCAAAGGGCAAGTGGTTGTGGCTGGTGAATGCTTCTCATAGTTGCATGTCAATTCGTTCTAGCAACTTGGGACCAATGAAGCTCATCTCATTAATTAAAATGTACCTAATAAAGTACATACTCTCTTGGAAGGTTGCAAGTGCTTTCCCTTGTAGGGGGGCCATTTGTTTTATTGGAATACAAAGAAAAAAATGGATTGTTGATGCTTGAATGTTGAATGCTGCAACACCTATAGGTGTAAGAAGTATTAAGGGTGTTTGGTGATTCAGAGTTGAGCTCATGAGGGCATGCCTTATTTGTTTGATGAGGTGTGACTTTCTAGTTCCTGCAGTTCCTTGAAAAATTAGCTTGAGCAGTGGTTACAATGGAAGAGTGCTTAGGTGGGAGAAAATTATATTGAATGCCTTTTGTTGCTGAGTAGAGAAAGTAGTATGGATTTGTTCATGGAGAGCATGGTGCACTTGAAAGGTTGCTCAATTAGAGTCTATGAAAGTAGTAGCAAAATGCATTTGTATTGGGGTCAGGTTGGATTGTTGCCATTCATGGTGAATGTCAATTTCACGTCGACCAAGCATGTTTAGTGCATCAAGTTGTATTGGAAGGTTTGGGTGCAAACTTGAGAGAACTTGCCACTCTTCTAGGCTATGGCCTTGTAAGGAATGGTCAATGTTTGAGTTGTTGCTTGCATCTGATGTTTCTACTGGAGTTAGAAGTGTGCGATGTACATGCCATGCCTTGTATGTAGAAGAGAACCTCTCCCATTGCAATATAATCTGATGTTCATAGGAACCAAAATCAATGTCAATGTTGCGAAAGGGGTGGTATAAAATAAGTTCACTCCAACAAAATTCATGAAAGTTTTCGTCATCTCTTGCAGGGATGGTACTAAACCTAGGTGAGATGCAAACAATTGCTTTATGAGGGCGTTGCTTCCATTGTTCATTTTTTTGGGAGGCTCTAAAGGTCCACTTTTGGGTTAGTTCAATGAGTGGCATTGCATCTAGATGAATTGGGCGGGCCATGTAGGCATCAATGTATGTAGGTGCTATGGTAACTGATGTGGGTGAGATTGATACATGTTGAAATTTATGGTGGTTAACATTTAAAGACACAAATGTTCTACTGGATATGGAGAGGGGTAATTTTAGTAGAAGGTGGCAAGTTTCTTGGGCAGTAATATCACAACCCACTAGGCTATTAGTAGGCAATTTACGAAAATCAATTGGGGCTGGCAATTCTGACTCTAAGTTTGTGGAGATGCAAGATAACATGGCGTGATACAATTCAGATTTGTGCTTAGCTTTTGCAGCATATTTTGCAATATATTTGAGGACAACAAAAATTGATAATACATTTCAAATTGATAGGATAGATGGGTTGTGAAGGTTCAACTGATCATCATTACGAGTTGGTGTATGCTTAGGATGACTGTTCACATCATTTGAAATAGTTGACTTATCTTGCATGGAACATGGTGCTTTGTAGTGACATACAATAGCTGGCCCTTTCTTTCTGAGGCATACTAGCAAATTACACTTTGTGTGTCATTCAACATGATTGACTAATTCACAATTGTCTGTTGAGGGCTTGCATGACAATATCCTTGTTGTTTCTAGCAAGCATGGATAATTAAGAACAAAGCGGTGAATTGTTTGGCCTCTTAATTGGAGGCTACGTGGATTCCAAGCTGACACATATCTATCTATGTAATCAAGTGCATTTTGTATAGATTGAATGTTATTCCATTCTAATCTACTAATATCATGAGCTTGTGCGAGCCATAGAAAACCATGAATTGTGTGGATCCTTTGTGTTGCCATTCATACCTATGAAAAGATGATATTTAGAAAACTATTAAGGTAAGAGTCTATTGTTAAAAGTTAAATGATGATTTCTAGTAAACAATCAAAGTATGTGTGTATTTTTCAAGATTGAGAAAGAAAGGGTTTACCTATACCAATATTCAGATGCACCAAGAAGTTTTTTCAAGACCTCTTCCTGACATGCAGTAAACCTGTGGTGCATGTAGACTGTGGTGAGGTGTGGATTTTGTACAATGTTATGGATCCTCCATCTAGAAGCCATGGAAGGATTTGTAGGAGGCTTGGTTGGAATGATGGCATGCAAGTTTGGCCATTCAGTATTTGTTGCACTTAGGGTGAAGAAGAGCGAGGGGCAACCAATTTGAATGATCATGTTAGAAAGTTCCCCTCGACATTAGGTCCAAAATGGATGGGTTCCACGAATGGACGAACTAAATCGCATGAGTTGATATGCAAGTTTGTCATCTGGCATGTCCTTTAATCTTTGGAACAGGTCGTAGACTATTGAGGGAAGGCAACCATTGAGTTTTTTGTTGAAAAATATAGAGGAGGTTGCTTGGCTACGATGGCACATAATGATATTTAGTATGAAGTTCCTAAACTGAGGGTGTTGCCCAAATCGATGATCATGGTACCTTATAAGGTGGAGAGAATATTCATGTAGTTTAATTTATTTGATATGTTGTTGCTTGAATGCAACTTTTCCATTTGGAAACAAATTAAGGAATTCCATAGCAAATAATCCTTTAGTGGGGTGATCCCACAATAGTGGTTTACAATTTCTGGCCAAACTAGACACTGAAATTATTTTTTTAAACTAAATCTTCACATTTAGGAACCTATAGTGGCTAAACCATGAAGAATTTGAAGATGATGAAAACTAGAGTCTTGTCACATTTTGTTTGGAGATTCTAAAAATATTTTTTTCAAAATTTTTGGAATCAGATTGCACTTCTTTTTCCATCTCCCATGAAAACTGGTTTTTTTCAAAAAACAATATTTTTAAAAAGTGACGCACACTGTATAACGTATAACTTTTTTTCCATGAAGGATAAAGTTCTAATTATTTTGAATTTAGATTTTTAACTCTATTATCTAGTGCTTCCATTTGGTTAGATGGTTTTTTATTGAATATTTTTTCTTTAATCAAGTTTCAAAGTCAAACCAATTACAATTCATACATAGCATGACCGTATAACACAACTTTTTTTGTATATATCAAAATTCAATTTATTTATTTTTGTTGGATCAAGGACTTGAATATCTGATGCACTCATATTTTTCAATTTTTTTTGATAATCTACTATTTTTCCACATGTGCAGAATAGAGACCTTCATTTTCGATGAAAAATGTATATTTAATGAGACTAAAAAAAATACATAATAAAACCAAAACATATTAAAATTATATTCGTTAGATAGCTTGTTATGAGGACTACCTGATTCAAGTTGGGTTTGTGAAGATTCCTCCATTTTCATCCTCAACCCGAGCTTCGAAGTGCCAAAATTTAGGTTTTTTTGTGTCTCAGGGAGGGGATGAGGAATAAAGGGGGTTCGAGTGAACCCATAGGGGTTTGCTTGAACCAGGGTTCATTCGAACCCCTCTTCTATGAGGGGTTTTGATGGATTTTTTGGTGGGAAAGTATTAGGAGGGTTCACTCGAACCTAGGTTCTAGTGAACCCCTAATGGGTTCGGCCAAACCAACAGGATCGTACGAACCCCTAAAATCAGTATTTTTTCCATGCATTCATTTTCTGTGAGTTTTTGCTTCCCCACTTCAATTGTAAACCACTATTGTGGCTTCACCCAGTGGTGTGTTCATTTATAGGAGTTGGAGAAATGGGTGACCATGCAATGGTTGGTGTTGGTCATCCCACACCTAGTTGTAGCAAAGAGCGCACCTCTTCGACCTCTGTACGTACATGTGGGAGATTTGCCACAAAGGATGTTGTCGATAGCAAGCTGTGTTCAGTAGGGTCATATTCGGTGTCGCTTGTTTCCTTGAAGTTTGCATCTGTGGTAGTAGGATTTGAAGATGTTGCAAAAATAAGGTTTGAGACATCAGTAGAACACTCTCAAAAATTTGATAATGCAAGCTCATCTATTTGGACATCCTTGTAGTATGGGTCATTGTACATCTTATATTTAAGTGCCTCATGGACAAGTCCTCTACTTACATGGAAGCTATATGGTTGTTGGCCGATATTTTCCTTGTTTACTATTAGAATATCAAGGTCATTAATATGCCTAGGAAAATAGGATGCAATTGCAAATATATCTTGCAGAAAGTTGATAGTGTGGCCACTGTATTTTAGTTGCCCCCCCTTGCATAGGTAACTTGAAGTATTGGGCTAACTCTTGCTATTAGCATTTCCTCAATTTGGGATAGAATTTGTAAACATACAGGTTGCTCACCAGGGTCCATGTTGTTCCACTTTGATAACTGATGGTCATTCTTTTCAGATATGCATCTATAACAAGTAGTGATTCCGTTTGTTTACCTAGTTTTGATTCCTGGATATCTCTCCATGCAAACCATACAAGTTAACATTTTTGACAGGCTATCTAACTTTGATTGGAAGTTATTTCTAGCAGAGAAACACTCTTGGGAGAAAAGTGGTGAAGGGTGCATTTCGATATCTGGGGCAAGATGAACTATATTTTGTGGGGGAGGTGCAATTATTTGGAGGATGGGTATAGTAAGAGGTGGAGAGAATGTAGATGTTGAGGCTCTAGAAAGAAGAGTTAGATTGACCTCACGTCTTCGTTTGTTAATATCATCTTTCCTTGCATGGTACTATTTTTGTTTCAATGCATTTTGGCAAGAGCATATTTCTTGTAATCTTTCATTTTCTGCCTCCATAATAGCAAATGCTAATGGTAAAAGGAATGAAATAGATTTGTCAGAGATAATAAGTACAATATATAGGATAGATACATACAAATTTGTACATAGAAATTTTAATGTACATAAAGCTGTAAAAAAATATGGATAGTGTTAATTTAAATATTTTCTTTTCATTTAAATTTGAGAAAAACCATGAGCAATGTGACGAGGAAGGAGAACATAAGCTATGAAAATTACAAATTGGAAGGAAAATGTAGGAAAATATTTGTATATGTGTGAATATGCAATGTTTTTGATAACAAAATAAAACTCTTTTCATTTGTTGATAAACTTTACATATATGGGTAGGTGGAGTTTACAAAATTGCTAAGAAAAGAGAAGTGCAACATTTAAATTTTCTTAATGGAAGTAATAATTTTTTTTTTGTTTCCTGTCCACCAAAGGGAATCATTTGGATGCTTAAATCAATGTAAAATTGGCTACCAACAATATGGTCCAAAATGTCTTTAGTAGTATCTTGTTCAACAAGCAGTAGCTGAAAATCCTCTGTGGCAACACCAATTAATGAATTTGCTGGACCTTCAAATGCAATAACTTTGAGGAATTCACCACTTGCATCTTTCAAGTCCACTTTGAGCTATGTAGCTAAAGTCACATTTAAGGAGATCTTTACAACACTTTGGGCAATGAAATGTTGTAGGGGAAGTTTGCAAAACCTTTTTTTTACACTTTTTATTGTCCACCAATATCTAGGACATGAAAGGTAATAGAAGGTGTCAAGGTGCAGATTTGAAATGGAGGCCTTTATGCAAATTTTTTTCTTTTCAAGCATGTTTTTATTTGCTAGAGATGAGATATTGACTAGATTGGCAAATTATATGGGAGAAAGTTATTTTTTTAACAAGGAACTAAAGGGCTTGGCAATATCTGTAGTGGCATACCATACATTTGTAAGGTCGAGGTCTCTGCTAAATTTGGGTTACTTAGAACTTTAGTTGGGAAAATAGTGTCAAGAACTCTCTCACACCACATGGTAATACGTCTCGATTTAATTAAAATTACATAAGGATTTGGTTGTACAGGCTTATCAAAAATTTGTATCCCATCAATATAGCAATGATGACCCCAAAGTGTAACATCTATGGTACAAGCTGGCGTGTTAACAATTGTAGCACTGCATTTAATCATCTCTATACCATCTCTTTTACGAATAGTTGATGCAGGGGAGATAGCTACAAAATGTGGATGTAATTACAGTTGATGAGCTATACAAAATTATTTTGTATGGATGTGTGGAGCTACTATATTTTGTGTTTGCAACTTTGATGCGTCCGTTGGAGATGACATAAAGACTATCAAAGTTAATAGCATCATGGTAAAAATCTCCAACTTGTTTGTTGAAGCAAGAAATATGAATTTCAGAGCCTACCATGTCTACGAAATCAAATCCAAAAACTTTTCCATCATTTCCAATATTTTTATATTCATGAATTGATGATTTCATCAAGGCTCGACCCTCAATGGTCCAATACTTATGGTTGGGGGTTAACATTTTTATGGGAATTGGATTAAAAGGGGATATACTCTTCTGACTCTAAGGCTCAACATCTTCTTCAAATGAATCATTTGTAGATTGAGAGGATCCCAATGGGGCTAGAGAACTACTTGATGGGAGGGAGCTTCTAGATTGTAGGAGAGGAGTTGGAGTACCAAAAACTGGTGCATTCTTTGAAATTAATTCAAAGTTTTCAATAATGATAGCCCTACAATTTCGTAAAGTGAAACATTTAGTAAGAGAATGCAGGGGAAAAATTTAAAGAAGGAAAATTTTATGGGAATAGGTTGATGTACGTAAATTTGTGAAACATCTTCGAGCTATATTGTTTAAGTAGGACAATGGAACCTTTTACTAGAGCCTCCTCCAACACAAGATCATTGAATTGGCCAGAAAGTAAAGAATGATGGGTGTGCAAACCATCAGAAAGTTCAACACGATATTTGAAAAGTTTAGAGCGAGCTTGTTGAATGGAGTCGATGGATGCAACTTGCAAAATAGGGGTCAAACTAGATATGCCCGCAAGAATATCCACAATGGAATTTGCATTCAATGTTGCCATCATTTTGTTCGTACTTAGTGTACTAACTGTGCCTGCCAGCATGTTGAAATATGATAATTAGGTTTTTGAAAATTTGAATTTTTTCAGCAATAAGTTTGGGACCAAATTGAAAAATGCTAATTTGTGAATGAAGGTAATGTAAATTGGCCACAAAAGAGGGAAATTTGTGGAAAATAGGGTGTAAGTTTGTACAATTTTGGAAAATGCTATTAGTGTTTTTGGAAAAGTATAATACTATGTTTTGTGATTGTTTTTTTTTTTGTAAAACTACAACAAATTTGAGCAAATGGTAAGGGAAAAAAGGTTTTGTGAACATTTTTCAACGTATTATGAAGGGAAATTTTCAAATAAATTTGTATCGTAAAGATTTGTATATAAATAAAAGAGAGTCACAGTAAATGTATAATTGTAGAAAATATGGTAAGAGGGAAACTTGAAATACTGAGGACTAATACATGCAGTTTCTATTAAGCATCTAGATAAAATTGTAGGAAGACAAATTTTTAAAAGGCGCATGTAGAGTATGCAATACAATTTAAACAATGAAGATGTTCAAAGATAGTGAGTTTGAAACATACCTATCGATAGCACCTCTATATGTAGTACTCACATGGATTGGAAGATTTGAAATAAATTTGGTCTTGTGGATATAAGGAGTACAAAATGTGGTGAGCATAAGTCAAGTGGATAACAAAGAACTTGAAAAAATTAGTCCAAAATACGTGCCATTTTGAATGCAAATAAAAATTATATTCTAATATCGCAAAGGTTTCAAGTTTGGAGTAAATAAATGGTGTAATTTTTTTCTTTTATGAAACTGGAATACAAAGTTAACATATTTGATAAAGCATTGAAATATTCAAAGGAAAACATAGTTTATTTATATCTTGTTTTGTATTTCATAATAACAATTATGTGTAGACAGTTTAAGAATGTTACAAGTGTGGTCTATTATTTCATATATTGTAATAAAATGTCATAAAGTGTACAAGCCAAACCATGAGAGATAAGTATGAATACTATTGCATATGTATTACAACATGTACAAAAATGATTTATCTATGATTATTAGATGACATAGATTCTTTTAAATATAGTATCTAATTTACATAGTAAACAATCTTTCAGTCCAACTTAAGGAATGCATTTTTACTATGAGGAACACAACCTTGTTCATTAAACTAGGAAAGTAAGACTTATTGTAGGAGCTTCATGCAAAAAGGTAGGACACTAGTCATAGTTTCGAATTCTCTATGTAAGCACATTACAAAAGTGAACTATATACATATTTGAAGAATAAAAGTTTTTCATGCACGATCTATATAGTTTTGGAAAGCACGTTTTATGTACGGAGCACTGCCCATTCCATAAACTTCACCAGCATGCATCTCTCTCAAAAAAGTACAAAATGTGGCAAGTTTGTCACACTTTTCATGGAACTCTTGTAGTGTCGCTTCCATTTCTTGCACCTTGAAGCCCTGGACAGTATGTACATTTCTAACAATTATTTGTATTTTGTTCAAATTGTCAAAACAATTGACATCATGGATTTCATTTGATAGATCCACAACATTTGCAGAAGATCCATCCCAATTGGTTGAAGGAGGTTCCATGAACCAATTGGAATTTTAGGGGAGCTGTCACTATCTAATATTTCAATTATATCAGTACGTTGATTGGGGAGTGCCATTCCTGGATGTAGTAAATGTAAAAAAGGCATTTAATGTTAACTAATGTCATTATGTTAAATACAATAATGGATAACATTTGCATTTAAATATACAAATTCAATTCATAATGTGTAGAAAATGTACTTTTATAGTTAAAAAAAGAGCTATCAAAAAATGAAGATATAAATTAAATAAATAAAAAGGACAAAAGATATAAAAAAGCCTAAGTTTGTTTTTTTTCCTTTTTTATTCATAATTGAGAAATATACAAAGAAATAGCTGTATTTAAACATTATATATCTTTATAGAAAAATATTTATTATTATTAAAATTAAAAATAACTTAAAATATATATTAAAGTTAAAATACCAAACCTATTTTTAGTGCATTACTTTTCAAAAATTAAACATTTTGAAGATAGATCATTGGAAAAAACTTGCAACATAGATTTAAAGAAAAATAGACATTTTCAATTGCATGCTAAATATTTTTTGTTCTTTCCCTTTCATAATTCTAAAACCTAATCAATTAAAATTAAAAATCCACAATCTATATTAACATTCTCGGTTACCATCAATGCAAATAATTAATCTAGGGTATATCACTTTCAATAATAAAAGAGAAGATAAATTTGACCATTTAAAATTGGAATTTCATTTAGAACGATTAGATGCTATGGGAAAATGTAACATCAACATGTCAATTATCTAGGTGCTAACTCCAACATGAAATTTACTAACGTATCCTATATGATGCGATCAATTCATCATGATATACTGGAATCTATTCAACACTAATAACTACAACCCACAACTTTTACATTCATTTCCCATCCAATAGTAATTAACTCATTCCAATTCTTCTATACAAATACTTGTAAGCATATATATATAAGCATCTATTGTTTTTGATAAAGGAAAAAATGGGTTTTATAGGGACCCAAAACCACAAAGTTTACAACAAAAGATAGGAAAGGACAAAAAAGTCCTTTGAATTAAACATGCTGCTATAAAAGAAAAAACTAGAATAACCAGCAACCAACCAAAAAAGGCTAGGAAGGACAATCAAAACGCCAACTGAAATGCAGACCAAAAAACTTGTAGCAACTAATCCAGAGTTTTCAGAGCAATCTCAGTCTCGGCCTCCAGATCTTGCATATCTTGGATACCCTTCTTGAAAGTTTGAATAATTTGTGGCATGGGGGGTGCTTTCCTTTTTAGATTAGCCCTGGTTCTTTTCGAAATCCCAATTTCCTCTTCCTAGTTTTTATCTTTCACCTCTTCCAAATCAACAACCAAGGACCCCTGTTGAGCTTTGTCTAGTTTTTCAGTCATAGCATTGATAATGATAGCATTATGTCTTGCCATTCTATTATTCTGTTCAATAATTATCTTCATAACATTTTTTATTTTTTCTAAATCAATTTCTATCATTCTGTCCTTACCCACATTGTCCTGGATCTCTTTACTAGCAGTGTTCTCATTACGCTTTTCATCCTTCTTGCATAACTCAAAAAAATTAGCTCCCACTTCTTCTAATTTACTCTAGAGGGCCTAGTTTTTTATTTTTAGGTCATTAATTTCATGAAAGACCCATTTTGACATTATAAAATGGTCCATAGCATTACTCCTAGCTATTCCCAGGAAGTTAACAGAAGGTTCCCTATCAGGATTGAGGCAACTTTTAGCAGGGTCAGAGGCTCCAGGGGACCTAGTTCTAACAACTATGTTAGTCGACAGGAAAACAAAGGAAGAATTATTATTTGCGCTAGAGTCCTCAAAATCAGGAGAGTCTTCAGAATACAAAACAAGGTTTTTGACAGGGTATAAGCATCTATTGTTATTGAAAAGGTATTTATAAAACTATTTATTTCAACTTTAATGTATTATATGTTTATATGCATCCATACACCACTAATATATATACACATTTAAGTCTAAAAATTGTGTGTAACTTAAAATTTCAACTTATATTGATATGAATACATTTAAATAAATATATGTATATAAACAAAACTAGGACACTAATTCTAGTCCCTTCGATATGAACTATGTTTTATTTGGGAACAACTTATTGAAATGTTGTTTTATAATCAACAAATGACTAACTAACATGAAGGATAAATTATGCTAACACCAACATCAATCAACCGAAGCCACGAGCTAGGAAGAAATATGAGTAAACCGTGGGTTACATAAAAAATTTCAATTAAACTTCTACCTATTAGTCACATTATTACGCCTACTCCCATATGTGTATCCATGCAAACATCTCTACACATTAAAGGGCAGTACAAGTGATTTAGTACAGGCAGTAGGATATTGTAATTATAGCCTTTATGATGGATTTTCCTGTTCAATGTGTATTCTTGCAGGAAATAAGAATAATAAATAAATAAAATATTGTGTGTATTCTTGCAGCTGATAATAATAACAAATAAAAAATGAATAATTATTGTGATGGATAGTTCCATGTTGGAGAGGTAGGGTGAATTGAGCAAGTAGGAAAGTTAGGTTTAGGGTTTCTTTACATGCCGCAACAAATTAAATATTAAGTTTTCTTCCCTCTAAATTTTAAAATGGATGCCAAAACTATTGCATCATTTAGGAAAGAAAAGGAGCAACACCTCGATGAGCTACGTAGGTGGCAAGCCATAGGAGGGGGAAAAAATCAAGGCAAGTATTGAACTATCTATAATCATAGTGCAACAAATGATACTCCTAATTCTATAAACATCTAAAAGCAATCTAAGAGTTAACAATCATATGAATTTCTCCTATGGTTGCAGTGGTGCAAGTGAAATAAAATGGAAAATAGACCATATAATGATATGTTTTCTAGATTGAATGGCTCCATATAGTGCCCGTCTGCATTCCTAATTTTTTCATTTTTACCTACCTATGAAAATATAGTTCTGTAAGAGAACCATTCGAAGCAAAAGTTTAGCATTAATTATTTTGAGATGATAGTACAGTAAACAGGTCCTATAATTCGGTTGAAAGACATAAGAATTGACAACACCCTATAATTCATTATCAAGTCTTGTATATTTTGCAAACAGTTTCATATATCCATGTGGATACTCAAAATTTTACACGCACTTATGTAGAATCTTATTGACAAAGAATCATCAAGTAACATCAATGAACGATTGTGTTTGTTACTAAAAATCAACTAGGACCTAAATGCTATGATATACCTGAACATGTCTACCCAAGCCCATGTACCAGCCCTGAACTGAAACTGACAACTTATATAAGTTTAAAAAGGAAGATTTCATGGTACAAGTCTACCTACATATTTTGAAAATGGATTAAAAAAGCTATGTTTGATCATAAAGGAAAATATTCAAGTGCAAAACCCAAAATGAAAACTTTGGTATGCATCAATAGTGAAAGACCTTCACAACGTTGTCACCAAAAACAAACTTCATTTTTGCAAAAATATTCCACAAGGCGAGCTTAGAAAGCACACAAATTAAACTTGATGTTCCCCAAGAGAACTGTACGAAACTGGTCCATAGTATGAACTTACAATTGGTATGGATAAAGCCAAAACCTCCATCCTTTTCCAGCATCTTATACGTATTCTAAAATACGGCTTTGGAATAGGGTATGGACATCCATCAAAGCATAAAGGATGGGGAATTTTTTCATAACCAAACACATTAACATTGTGTGGGTAGACAACACAACCCATCAAATATGATACTAAGGCTCTTCAAGTGATGAGATTGTACTGTGATGGCACTCCATTGACAACCCCTCTATATTTTAGGAGTGTCATTTGCAAGAAAAAAACTCCCCTTTGCACATAAGTTGCTCCCCTAAGAAAATGAAATTATAGACAAGACGGATACCTAGTCTTCCCACTCAAAAATACTTTATCAAATCAAACAGTGCACATCTATCAGGAAAATGGCCAGTCAAAATCAACTTTGCACAATATAAATCTGTTAATGTATACAAAAATAACTTCAAGAGGGTCATATAACTATCATCAAGAAACACTCGTTTCAGACACTACATTAAGTTGGTAATTCTTACTACCGAAAATCTGCTATAAGAGATGCACAACATACAAATACACAATAAAAATGAGAATGGAAATCGCAGTTACGAAACCATTACAAGTCTAAGTTATTTATGCTTCAAATTGCAGAGAGAGATGATTAGAATAAAATAAATGTACCTCAGGATCTGCTAGCTCTAAGTCAGATTCTCTAGGTTGTTGTTGGAGTTATATGTTACCACCTGACTTATTTAAGCACATTGGAGGTGATGATGAGGGGGTGGTTGAAGAAATATCTAAATATCTATAGCTATGCAAAATAAATATAGATTAGACATTGTCATTGTAGAGATGGTTGACTGGACATTTTGCAAATGCATTCTTCAGTATCTGTGTACCAACAAGATAATATCTACAAAAAGAACCAGTTTGCAATCAATGTTATTTATGCCGAGTAGATCTATAGTGGTCATGTATGAAGGTGGTAGCTAAAATTGCAACAAGATCTTTCTAGGTTTCATTCTTCATATCCAAGTCAACAGGGAATGGAAATCGTTTAGGAGCCTCAAAATAATATATGAGTCATAATTAATATCAAATCTCTATTAGATCTCAATAAATCATGGTGGCACTAAAGCGCTGATAGATTGGATCAAGGATTGCTACGGATAAAAGCCATTAGATGCATTCCAAGTTGACTGGAATGAATTTACACCTTATATTAAATTCCCGATCATACTACAAACTTATGTACAATGTTTGATAAAAGGAAATGAAGAGCGATGAATGGTGAGGGTGTTGAGAGTCATCTCCAGGATGGCTTCAACCGTTGATGTAAAAAAATAGTTTGGTGCATTTCATAGTCGATACGCCTTCAACGTAAATGAATTATCTAAGGTATAATAGGTGTTTAATGGTGAGTTTAATATGTTTGAGATGAATTTAAAAAAATAAGGAAATCTTATAATTGCATAGTAAAAAATGTGAGGTGTGGTTTTGTATGAACAATGAATTTGGTATTTACAATTCTATTGATAGCTAGCAAAGTTCTTCCTTTACTTGGTAATGTGGTTCAACTTGCATAGGGGACTAACAAAGTGGTAAATAAACTTGATCATGCTATAATTTTGGTGTAATCATACTTATCTTTAACTAGTATTTTCACTCTTCTAGTTAAGCCTTTACAAAGATTGTGCCTTCCAACCACTCTCTACTTCACTTCTAGATCAAATGGGATCTATCAGACCCATAATTCTTCTAGAACATATCACTTCTCATACATTATCCCACTCTTTTTAATAAATGACATGTATAGAATGTTGTGCCACATATAAAAGGAGAGTCTAGCTAGATTAATTGGTGGGTGATGCTATCACACAAACACAAACTAGCTTCATGTAAATAGATGGCTACTAGTTTCTATGCATCTAACCCAAATCCTATCTAGCCATGAATTTAAAACCTGTTTGTTTATTTTATTAGGTCAAAGTGATGCCCTTCCATTGTTAGTATGAAAAGTGTCTTTATGCATCTATTTTTAATTTATCTAGTTCCTAGACCTAGTAGTCCTATTTACACTAGCTTAAGTTCACTTATTGGTTTAGTTCCAGTCTTACCTCATAGATACATGACACATGCACTTAAACTTATCCCAAATTTTCTACATGTGTCACATCTCTTGGAGGGTTAATCCATATTTTTGTTTAACCTTTCTATTTACTCGTCCTACATATACAAGGATATACCATTCTATATTTTCTTGGTTAATTTGATGTGCTTGATTCTTTTTTGGAAGTTCTTGAATTTTGTAGTCATAGTTTTCTTCTCTAACATGATATCAAAATATTGAATCACAAGTTCCTTTCCATTCTTTTGATGAACTTAGCACTAAAACCTATCAAATAAAGCATCATGGAACCAAATAGATATTGCTGTTGAGTTTAAAAGGTCGAAAAACAAAAAATTACCTTTCATTTTGTAAAAAATATTAACTTCAAAAGCATCATGCATGCCAAAGATGAACACTCATGAAGATATATAGCTGGGTTAATTTCTTTATATGGACCATAGTGTACTATTTTTATTTATGATTGAGTACATTTGCAACTTAATGCATGTTTATGCATGCTCTTGAGATACACAATCATGAGGATTCTCATGTACCTTAAAATTGATGCAAAATATTTTGGTGAAAATATAATACCTATGCCAAATTCCATTTAGTTGTAGGTTCATTTAAAAAAAATATCTTAATACAATTATATAGTGACATGTGACACACTTACAAGCCAATTTTATCTACTTTCATGATTCAAGTATCCACCTCATTCACTCCTCCTTACACACATTTCAACACATTTGGCTGTATCCTTTCCATATTTTCACATATTCAAATACATACCTTATTAATGCTTATATTTTCATACATTCATCCTTTACCTCAATGTAGTCATTTATGTGGCACACAAGATCAATCTTGCATGACATAAATCATTACCCAAAACCAATGTTTTTTAAAAAAATCAAATGATTGATATATGTATTTTTCATAGTTGTTGGGAACTTACATGATACACACCTGTGCAATGAGTTATTACATGCCTTGGTATTTAAAGAAATTCATTTGAGCATTAAAATATCATCTAAAAATAACCTTTCACATTAATAAGGAGTAATTTTAGGAATACTTGGGGGGTTGGGGCCCTAGCTCGGTTGGCTAAATATTTCACGTTGCAGGAGGTTGGTCATGAGGTCTAGTCTCCCCCACTCCCGTGGTACTAGAGGGTGTGTTGTGCCAATGCCACTGGTCATGTTAAAAAGTTTACCAGGCACACTACAATTTATAAGGGGTCATGCTACCCGATTCCTACAGTCTAAAAAAAAAAAGAAATACTTGGAATTGGAGATTTAAAAGACCAATACTTTGCATCATAATAAACATCTAAATCACTTCTTATTATCTATTGATATTTGCTATGAATATAATGTCAATTTAATTAAGAGGGTTGACTTCTAGAGAACTTGAACCTTGTGATCAAATGATCTCCTCAAGTTATTTTTAAATATTGCCAATCCTTGGTAGTCAATAAGGAATAAAGAATTTAGTGAATCAAATAGCAAAAGTGCATAATTTGTAAGATCAAACCTCTACACATTAAGGGTAAGATCCACATGACATATAATTGATCCATAGTTGTGGAATCAATCCTAGGGTAATTATAACTCCACACAAAATTTTAGACAACAAACATATCTGTATTACAAGTGGAATCATCACTACATCTAATCCTATCATACCCAACTATCATCAACTCAATTTAAATTAATTGTATTGAGTACATGCATTTTATTTAATTAAATTAAATAACATTAAGAAAAGTGAAATGTGTGAGGGTATAATTTAGAATTAGATACAAATCTTTAACATATGTCTATCATCATTAAAAAGTAAGTTTTTATTAAGAGAAAGCTTGAACATGATTATTTTTTATGCATTATTACCTAACATGTACCGTGAGATCATAAATATTGGGAAGCTTTGATTTTATTTTTCTATTTATTAAGACAAATCCTGAATAAGATTATTTTTTATGCACTTGTTACCTAACATTAAATATTTAATAAGATTCTTTTATATACACTTATTTTGTGAAGATTTGATTTGATTTATATGCATTATTATCTTACAAGTACCCTAAAATCATAAATATTGTGAAGCTTTACTTTTGTTTATTTATTTATTATGTAGAGTATAATTATGGTTGCAACAAGGGATAAAATATAAATAAAATATTTCTTAAACAATATAAATAATATTTAGTATCAATAATGACATTCTTGGTTTTTAATATGGATATTATTAAATTTTAATTATTATTTTTTAGGGTTAATAAATTTTAATTATTATTGTTTAGGATTAAATATATAAAAATAAAATAATAATATAAATTATAAATTATAATTTTTATATAATTATAAAAATATAAATTAATAAATATAATAATATTAAAATCATTTTCTACATGATCTATCAATTGATCTTATTTACTACATAAATGTGTGCAAAAAATAAACCAAATTTTCCCTAATATACTATAATTTACAAGGCTACGGAATATTTAAATGACTAGATTTTGCATTGTGCACAATTTGTTGTATAAGTTATCCAAATGATAGATGATGAGTGTGATTTAAGTTTGTTACTATAATTTTTTAAATTTTTTTTTATAAATTTAAATATAAAATTATTCGCAGAATTTTTTTTAAAACAGTTTATAAAGAGTGAAACTAAGTTTATTTTATTAATTAGATCTGTAACAGTTATATTTAGTTTTGAGCTATGATTACATGAGCTGTTTATTTTTTATATTACATGTTACTCTTTACAAAAAAGTTTAAGGCTTTGTATTTCCTTATAAAATGTAAATAATTTTTCATTTATTCTACTTTAAACACATTAAGGGTATAATTTTGTTTAAGAAGAAAATTTATAAAAGTTTAAAATGTAAATCGTGCTTATTGAGTAAAATATAAATACAATAAATAATATAAAAATATTATATATATTATATTATTATATATTTTTAATATAAAAGAAATATAATATAATATCTAATATAAACATATAAATAATTTATATATATCATATACTTTAAATATAAATATAATAAATCATATTATAATATATAATGTAATATAGATTTATAATATAATTATATTTATTATTATATATAATAGTATAAAGGTTATATCATTATTATTATAAAAATCATATGTACTACATAAACTGAAATAAAAATATAAAATAAGATTATTAATACTATAATAATAATAATAATAGTTTTTTTTTCCAATTGTCCTTATGTATTACACCCTTACCAAAAAAAATAAAATAAAAAAAAAATACAAATTTTTTCCTACTTGACCTTCCACACATTCCACACAGCTCTTCGGCGTACCCATTGCACACCAAGGTGCCACTGCTAATTTATATACACACATTGGTCGAGTCCCCTCGGAGTAGACTTATCTTGTCTTCCTCTTGGAAAAGAGCGAAGTAAACATGATGATATGCATTTTGGCTGTCTTTATCTTGTATTTCAGCCCAGTGTTGAGCACAGGCGCAGAAGCAAGAGCGTGCCTAACTGCTCCGTCACTGCAATGCCGAAGCGATGGATGTGAAATCTTCAATTTCCAGGGCATATGGGAGGACCTTTTTATTCGCAAGGCGGCTACCGTGGCATGGCCTACTTCAGAGCACCAACTCCTCCGTGCTGTTGCCCACGCTGTTCAAAGCAACCAGAAGATCAGAGTGGTGAGCAGACACGCTCACAGTCTCTCAAATCTCGTCTGTGTGGAGAGAGGAGGTCTCATCATTTCAACCCAAAATTATGACTCTGTCATCGAAGTGAATAGCAAGGCCATGACAATCACTGTCCAAGCCGGAACAATGATGAGAGACGTGATTGATGCAGCTGCAAAGCACGGCCTCGCTCTGCTTGCCACGCCTTACATCAGCGGAGTTTCTGCATCCGGCGTTATTTCCACCGCAGCCCACGGCAGTAGCTTCGCCGACAAAGGCAGCGGAGTTTATGAGTACGTGGTGGGAATGATAATTGTAGTGCCTGCGTCTCCTTCCGAAGGCTACGCGAAGACCATAAGTTTGACAGAAGCAGACGAAGATCTGAAGGTCGCCAAATTGGCTCTGGGAACTCTGGGAGCAATTTCAGAGATAACATTCTCTTTGCAGCCCATGTTTAAACGATCGGCTTCCGTCTCAGTCAAATATGATTACGATTTGGAAAATGAAGCCGAACGTTTCCTCAGAGCTCACAGATTCGCTGATATAAGATGGCTTCCTTCTCGCCGGAAGGCTTTTTTCCTAGCCATAGATCGCGTTTTTGTTGATGTTGCAGGAGACGGCAGTAGCTCAATAACTGGTACTCCCGCCACAGTCGCTGACATTGAGACAAGTGCTTATCAAAGTGAGTGTTTTAACATTTCAGTCGTTTTAAAAAATAACTAATTGCTCATTCCCACGATAGTATTTTTGCTATAAAAAATGGATCTCAATTATATATATCGATCAACTTATTTGATATGCCATTGTCTTTCGGTCGATTCAATCCAGGCAGAAGTAGACGTGGATGCAATTTGCAAAATTGTTTGAAACGGAACAATTCAAGCTGCGGCGAATGGCTACGGGTTTTTGAATGAAGGGAAACGCTTCACAGGTTACCCAGTGGTCGGTTTCAATCATCGCATGCAGGCATCTGGTGAATGCGAAAAAGTCCCTAAACAAAAGGATAAGAGCTGTACTCCTACCCAAAGTTTAGATAAAAATGAGACCACATGTATCTGGGATCGGCGCGTGCACGCCTCTTTGTTCTTTGACGTGGAACTGAGAGTGCCTGTGTCTCAATTCCGAGAAGCCATAAAGGATGTAAAGAAAATAAGAGATTTGAATCCCCAAAGGATGTGTGACTACGATGTAATATATCTTCGCTCTATTAAGAAGTCGGAGGTGTACCTGGGACCCACTGAAGATCAGGTGACGATAGAGCTCGTGACTTATCGACCAAGGGAAGTCGGTACGCCCAAGTGGAATGAAGAGATCGAACAGATGGTGATCGAGAAGTATGGAGGGGGACTGCACTGGGGAAAGTTTGGAGGTCATCTGTTCGAAGGGTTGGCCAAACGGATGGTGAATTTTGAAGGATTTTTGAAAGTGAAAGAGACGTTTGATCCACGAGGAGTGTTTTCTAATGATTGGACGGACGGCTTGTTAGCACTGGATAAAATTCATTCAAAATTGGATTGTCACTCTTATTCGTAAAATCACGTGCGGTGATAAAAAGTCTTCCAATGTGTTTTGAACGTTATCCTTAGGATATTTTACTTTATACTGTCGGAGCATATACAAGCCCTTAAATACGGCAGTTTGAAACAGTGGGCTACACTATTTTTCACCCTCGATTGGCGCTGCATTTAGTAGTTTTACGTCAAAAATATGTAGCCTACTATTTGAGTGTGCGTAAAGTAGTTTTAAAACATTTTAAATATTTATTATATTATTTTTATTTAATTCTATAATATTTAAATGTATTTTTTTTTTTGAAATTGTGAAAATGTTTAAAATATCATTAAAATTTAATAAAAACTGAATTTTTATTTAATATAAAAATATTGAAATCTTTTAAAGCATTATTTATATTTATAGTAAATTAATTTAAATATTAAAATTTTAATATCTTTAATATAAATTAGTGTTTAAATTTTGATAAAAATAAATTTGTATTTATATTTTTTTAATTTGATTATTGATAAATAAATAATGTTCAAATTTTTATAGATATCAAAAGGACTAAATTAGTTAGTAGATAGGCTACATATAGTTTGAGATTTGAGCCTAAAACAAGTCTCATGCTTGCAAACCACTATTGATTTGTCGGAAAACAAGTTTTCAAATGCTCGTTAATGGTAAACCAGCTGCTGTTTAATGGTAAAAGCCTCCAAAATATTAGGTAAAAGCCTTCAAAATCTCATTTATCACATAAGACAACTACATGGGAACATTCTATTTCCATTTGCAATGTTTTTTTGTCAATATGATGGCAACTTTCTTTTTTTATTTGCATTGCTTAATGTTTTAAATTTGTATGCAAATATTTCATAATCAAATAATACTTAATTTCTTTAAGGAAAAAATCTAGATTTGTCTAAGTTTACTTTATTCCATTATTTAGCACTTACTATTAATTGTTTAATCCACCCACATGCAACTAGAATTTGCAGCGCATCCATGCACAAACACATACCCACTAACATATTATCATACATATAGTTTTCTATTGGCATAATCTTTGAACCTCCTTTAGGTACAAGTGCTGGTATAGATATTTTATATACATCTATCTAAAGAGATAGCAATTTTGAATTATTATATTTATTTAAATGTTTACTTTATTTTTATTTGAAGAGCTCCATTTACTTAAGAGTTATTTTATTTACATTTTATCTCTTGTTGTAACCATAATTAAACTCAACATAATAAATAAATAAATCAAAGCTTCACAATATTTATGATTTTAGGGTACTTGTTAAGTAATAATGCATATAAATAAAATCAAAGCTTCACAATTATAAGTGCATATAAAATAATCTTATTCAAGATTTGTCTTAATAACTAGAAAACTAAAATCAAAGCTTCACAATATTTATGATCTTAGGGTATTAGGTAATAATCCATATAAAATAATCTTGTTCAAGATTTCTTTTAATAAAAACTTACTTTTTAATGATGGTAGCCATATGTTAAAGATGTTTATCTAATCCTAAAACACACCCACAAACATATTACTTTTCTTAATTTTATTTAAGTTAATTAAATAAAATGCATGTACTCAATACAATTAATTTAAATTGAGTTGAGGATAGTTGGGTCTAATAAGATTTGATGTAGTGGTGATTCCACTTTTTTATTCGAATATGTTTGTTGTCTAAAATTTTGTATCCAAAAATATAATTACTCTAGGATTGATTCCACAACTATGGATCAATTATATGTCATGCAGATCTTATCCCTAATGTGTAGAGGTCTAATCTCACAAATTGTGCACTTTTTCTATTTGATTCACTAAATTCTTTACTCCTTATTGATTACTAAGGATTGATAATAATTAAAAACAACTTGGGGAGATCACCTGATCAAAAGGTTCAAGTTCTCCTAAGTCAACCATCTTAATTAAAGTGATTTAGATGTTGATTATGATGCAAAGTATCGGTCCTTTAAATCTCAGTTCCAAGTATTCCTAAAGCTACTCCTTATTAATGTGAATGATTATTTTTAGATGATATTTTAATTCTCAAATGAATTTCTTTAAATACCAAGGCATGTAATAACACATTGCACATGTGTGTATCATCTAAGTTCCCAACAACTATGAAAAATACATATATCAATCATTTCAATTTTTAAAATTTTATTTTTGGGTAAGATTTATATCATGTAAGATTGATCTTGTGTGACACATAAATGACTATCTTGAGGTAAAAGATGAATATATGAAAATATAAGCATTAATAAGGTATGCATGGGAATATATGCAAATATTGCAAGGATACTATCAAATGTTTTGAAATGTGTGTTAAGTAGGAGTGAATGAGGATGGATAGGATCATGGAAGTAGATAAAATTTACTTGTAAATGTGTCATATGTCACTATATAATTGTACTAAGATATTTTCTCAAAATGAACCTAAAACTAAATGGAATTTGGCATAGGTACGATATTTTCACCAATATATTTTCCCCCAATTTTAAATTACATGAGTATCCTCATGATTGTGTATCCCAAGAGAATGCATAAACATGCATTAAGTTTTAAATGTACTCAATCATAAGTAAAATATACTATGGACCATATAAAGAAATGGACCCAACTATATATCTTCATGAGTGTTCATCTTTGGCATGCATGCTCCTTAGAATCCTACAAAAAAAAAAAAATTATACAATGAGTTGTGTGTTTCTCACAAGTAAAATAAGTAAAGGTCATAAAAATTCTTGGTTGTGTTAGAAAAAAAATAGGAATAAGGTTATCAAAATTTTCTTGTATAAAGAGTGGTGTGGCATATTAGGTGCTATCACATTATGTGATCAAAATATGGCATATTAGGAATTTTCTTGTAATGTTCTAAAGCTCTATTTATACATAGTAAAGAATCTTTGCATTCTTGTAACTATATATTTACAAGCTCGACAAGAAGAGTTAAAAGACAAGATTTACCCCAATAATTTTTTTGTATCTTTTAATGCAAGGAATTAAAGAAGAGAGAAAAATAGTACATAAAATGTAAAGGTATTCTAATAACATATAACTTGTAATGTAAATCACTATCATAGATACATCATGTAACAAGTCAATGAGACATATATAAATATATGTGTTGATCCACTAAGACTGGAGATAAAAATATAGGTATATGAGATTACCCCTAGTATGAGATTTGATGGTAAGGTGAAAATGACCCTAGAGGTGCAATATAAGTGGTATGAGGAAGCATGGTTTCCCCAATGAAACTCTTACAACATGGTAGTGTATGTGAGAACATATGCAATCATAAGAAATGTATGATGCCCCCAATGTGGCAAAGGTAGCTCTAGGAGCATAATCAAGTATGTAGGCACAAGATGATATGGAGAAAGGAAAATTTTATTCAATATAATAGGATAACTTAATATAAGACAAGGAAAACACAATGGAGAAAACAAGATTCCCCCAATCTGAAAGGCTGTCTCTTGGAGCATGATAGAATAATATGAGTAAATATGGGGGAAGAATGATGCCTCACAATATAATATGATGGCATGGCACTAGAGAGACAATATGGCTATATAAGTTGTTAATAATAGGCGTGAACACATATATTGAGTAATCTAGGAATGAAGTAAATTGATAAGGTTCAAAAGTAAAATATAACAATATAGCATGGGTGATCTAAGCATGGTAAAATTTCATAATTATAAGCATCGAGTAATCAAAGTAGAATATAGGTATTACAAGGGATGAGAGCATGGGTATATATGCATAAAATAATAAGCAAAATATTATGATAAAATCAAGCATGGATGCATAACAATTAGAAAAGTAGGAAATAAGGAAACACAAAAATAAAAAAAATGTAGCAAAGATGAAAAATAAGGATAAGGTGTTCAAGGGTAATAAAAAACAACATAAACACTTATAAAAAATTAAAATAAAATATGTGTTGTGTGTACATTTGATTTAATCAACATAAATAACATAAAGAAAAGTCTTTGACATATGACTAACATCATTAAAGGTAATTTTTTATTAAAACTAAATATTAGTTTCTTAAAAATATTAACATAATTAATATATTAACAAGACAAAATATTCAAAATATAATGAATATAATTTTAAAAACATGAACATGTAATTTTCTTTATATAATATATTTAAAAGAACTATTTTAAAATATATTTGAAATATTCTTAATGTATTCAATTATTGAAATATATAATTTTATAAAAATTAAATAAATTCAATTGTTAAAATATGAAATTTTATAAAAATTAAACTTACATTTTATTCAAAATTTAATATTCTTTCCTATAAAAATGTTTAAAATATAAAGATTTACCTGAAATCTTATACATAATATTTAAAATTTTAGTCTAAGCTTTTTGAACATTGTTTGTTTATCAATAATCAGATTATAAAATTATAAATAAATTTTTATTTCTATAAAAAATTGAATGTTGGTTTATATTAAAGATGTCAATGTTTTAATATTTGAGTTAATTTAATATAAACAACGTTTTAAAAGATTTCAATGTTTTTTTATACTAAATCTTTATATATTTTTATATTCAAATAATTTTTTAGTTTTAATTAAATTTTAATAATATTTTAAATATTTTCACAATTCTAAAAGATTGTAATTAAATATTTTATTTTTATAGAAAAAATAAAATAAATTAAAATTAAAATAATAATATATTTAAAATGTTTTAAAAGTACTCTTAATACACTCACATATTACATAATTAAATTTTGCAACTAATAAATGCAACACCAATGGAGGATAAAACACAACATGCCCACTCTCTCAACCGATTGTACAACAGTCAAAATCAACTGACACCACAAGAATTTTTTTAACAAAAAATGGTAACTGGACTTTCAAGGAAGAGGTTTAATTAAGAGAGACAACCACCTAAGCAGTTAGCACTTAGCATGTGTTGTTTAAGCCCAACCCCATCCTCATGGTGTAGGGATTTGCTTCATGTTTCATGTTTCATGGAAAAAAAAGGGGCTTAAAGAAACATGAAATTTGGATTTATATAATGTCATTGTGCCTAACTAGTGTGATAAGTGTGAAATATTTAATCAAATAGGTGAATTTTTCAATGATCATATATAGATTAACTTTACACTATCAAAACCAAATAAGTTAAAAATAAGACAAGGGAGTTTATAGATTCAATTTGAATACTACAAAAAGAAGGCATTTACATTGAAGGAAAATTCTAACAAATTATATATCATTAGTGTGCTAGCTCTCAAGTATTAATTAAATAGGAATAGATTGAGGAGATCATGATTATTTCTTCATTTATGCTTTGCTAATGAGAGACATCCACAAGAGAATGAATCTAATAAAATATAATAAATTCTTTGTTGTATTAGTATTTTAGAGATGTTTCTAGGTATCTTTCTTATGTTATTGTTATAATATAGTTACAAAATGTCATTGATGTGAGCAATATTGATTGTTTAAATTTGAAATGGTGTTTTTGTGGGATGGATGCTATCATATGCTTTAGGAAATAGAGCACACCCACAAATCCAATTTCATTCAAGGGTAGCCCTAAAGACCTCAATGCAAAAGGGAAAGAAATCTTGTAATAGGGTTGTCCTAGGGGTTGAATATGATCTAATGAGGGGTTCACCACTAAGTTTAGACTTGGAAAAGACAATGATATGCAAGATGAAATGAAAAACCCTAATTGAATGCAAATTTAACTCTAAATGACCTAAAAAGATGAATGAAATGCAACAAAAAACTATAAAACATAAAGTGTGCACCTTGTTGGCCTTCTACAATGATTTAATAACTAAGCCCTTACAACCATGATTCAAAGATTGGAAATCTAACCTGAATAGCTATTTCAATCATCATGAAGGTGCATTTAACTATTCAACCCAGGGACATGAACTTGAAATGGGTCAGCACAGTATGCGCACAAGGAACCCAAAGTAGCCATTTTCATTCTATAGTTAAAGAACTCACAATACTGAAAGTAAATTGATTAGAAGGGAATTCCATAAATGCCAATCATCAATCAACAACTACATCAAACTAAAATGCATAGCAGGAATGAAAATCTGAGCAAGAAACAGGGCACAACTTTCTCTGCTTTGGCTGTAGGAATAGTCATAGAATGGAATTCTAGTGGTTCCAGGAACAGTTGGTGCCAAACTTCTAATTAATTACTAAACAGGAAGTAATACTAAACTAAGAGGATGGATTACTCACCAAGTGGGCCCCTTTGGATAATTATCCTCTAAAACTAATGAGAACTCAGAACTTTATTTTATTCACTGTAAATCATGAGTACAAAAGAGTAATGTATCTATATTACTGAAAACTTGAGAGTGCAAGTACAATATACAATCGTGCAACCCCTAAAGAAGGAGGATTATATATTTATTTATACTATCAACTAGACAAGGTAGTCAACTCCACGACTGGGAGGATGCCATTTAGGGAAAACTAAGAAAGTGGAGTGGCGACGATTACGCGTGCATGGAATCTGGTTAGACATGTAGGTCCAAATGCAGATTTAGCACAACAGTAATGCCCACATCTACTTAATCATTAAAATCCACTACAAGGAAGTTACATTCGGTTGCATGAAGAATTTTCTATCGTCGACCTACTTTGACCTTGAGCAATTCCTTTGTTGGACGTTATGGTGCATGCCCAGCTAGCGGTGTCTTCCTTAACTTAACATTTTCAAATTAAATCTGCATGGTAATGTCAGTACGCACAATAACTACATACTATAACCACCTTAAGGAACATTCATTGACCACATGCAAAATCAATATAGATAATCCACATAATATGCCAATGTCATTAAAACTTGCAAAAATAGGATTAAGCCCAATGTCTATGGTTTGAGGGAAACATTATGAAAATATCAACATTTAACATCAAATTCCATGACAGTTGCCAGCAAATAAACTATAGATTATACCCAAAATTGGACCAAAAACTAGGCTCATCACCCCCCAAGCCTAATGTTTTGTTGGTCCTCCAATAGGGGAAGGGTTGTTCTTCTGCTTGGTCAAAGCTCTAAAATTTGCAACTAATAGTTGTCCAACATCAGTGGCTACTGAGCATGAATCAAGGTCCCAATAGAATCCTCCCAATCTATCCAATCTGATCCATCTTTGTTTTTCTGCAACAATGTCATACTGGTAGAACCTAAAGTTTGGCATGGGCCACATGAGAATGGGTGGCTAGAAAGTTAGGGGAAGCCAAAATCACCCCTTCGTTCTTCCAATCTAAATATACCTATCAATCCTTTTTAGTGTTGCAGCATAATTGTGGATGGAATGAGGTTTAGCTCGCTTCAACTCACTAGTTAGGCTATTCCATCGTTATGATAGGCATCTTCTCATAGTTTCATCCTTTGCTATTTCCTTTACCTCATACTCACTATAAACTGCCTCAATCCAAGGCATAATCCTGTTGCCATAACTAGGTCTGAGAAGTGTTCTGAGCCATTCTCTATAAATATCCTTTGGGTTGCTTGATTTAGCCCTAATGGGCAGAGGGATGTTAGAATCCAATTTCTTATAAGCCCCATGCTGTTGTCCCCAATTAATCTCATTTTGTACCCAAGACATAAATGCCCTTAATTGGACATCCCCAACATACAACAACAAATTCCAATCATGGTCTTGAGTTACAACATAATTATGCAAATAAAACTCACATAGAAAATTCTTCATTTCAGGGGAGGCAATTCGATAAGCATTGAAAAATTCATTAGGAGTGTCAATAGAAGGATTCAAACCTGAGACAATCCTTGATAGCTTAAAAGAGAGATATTTCTCTTTCAGGTTCAGAGTATAGACCCTTGGAGGGGTCCTACATTCCAAAATCTGTGGTACCACTTGGTTGCCAATCATCCACCCCCTTCTTCAGGGTGGCAATTTTTGCATCCTTATCTTCAATCTCCTCATCCCTCTTTTGTATCTCCTTTTTCAATTTTTGTTTTTCCTTTTCCATTCTTCCTCCCTCCTTTGTATTTCTTTCCATAAATTCAAAATTTCCGTATGTACTATAAAATTAGGAGAATTATGAATTCCTATCAATATTTTTGTCGATGGTTGCTCCTCATATAGTACTATCTACGTGGACTCAAGCTGTCTAGTTGTCTCTAGCTATAGGGCTACTGTTTCTTCTTCCACTTCTTGCTACGGGATCTCCTATTCTTGTTCTTGTTGTGGCTGCAGGAACTCCTACTTTGGTTTTGGCTATTGTTGCAGGACCTCTTACTCATGCTATAGGAAATCTTGATTTTCCTCAAACTCTTCTGCAATGTTAGCAAGATCCCTAGTGTTATATTTGTTGCTCTCTCAAATATGTCTTCTTCTTCGACATTCTCTTGTTGCATTGGAGCTTTAGTGTCCTCATGTGATATCTCACCAAGCTTAGGGCTTTCCTGTGGAGGCGTACCAATCGTGCCCAACTGGTCTTGATTTCCTGGGAGGTCTCTCACATTTTTCTTTGGATGTAGGATGAACATATTCAATCTTCCTCTTCTTAGAATTTAGCACCTTTCTTTCTATTGGTTGCCTTTTGGCCTTTCCTTTTCTCATTTCTACTTCTCTCTTTTGTGACCTACTTTTCATCAGGGTTCCAAGTGGAATGTCATCATCAAAATTTGAGGAGGAGCTTTCTTTTTCTGAGTGCTCTATTCCAAAAGAACTAATTTCTATGGTTTCTTCTGTTGTAGGAGGGTTTACACTAGGGTCTATGCTAGAGGTTGAAGCACCACGAGTGGCTTCAACCATACTCAATCTCTTGCTAGACCTACAAGGTTGAGGCAAAACCATAGGTTGCAAGTGCTTAGGTCTAATTTGATCAACATTTATAAATTCTTCCCAGGTCATTCCAGACACATCATGTAGAGACTTTTCAACTAGAAATTTAATTAGACAATGGTGGGAAATGTAAAACCCCGTCCCGCAACCTAGAGGACGATGCACACTACAGAAGCACAACTAATTTTTTTTCTTAAAAGGTAAAACAAGACGAGTAAAGTATCCTACTCTAACCACATACATCCTCTAGGCCACGCAACGCGTCTACATGTAACCCCATTACTTATAAAATTAAACCAACCATAGCATAAGAATATTAAACTCAAGATACAACATACAACAAAGCATTAAACCATTGCAAGATAAATCTAACACATAGAAATGCATTGAAACATATTTCCACAGATACAACACCACATAATCATCCAATACACCATTAAATCCAATAATGAATAGATCATAAATATTATTAGAATTACATCACAAGGTTCACCTCGATACAATTGAGGTACTACAATTAGACATATAGATCCATAGTTACAATGAAGAAGGAGAAGAACAACTCCAGAGAACCACACGAGCTCCTCGAACAAGAAGATCCCGCCATCATGAACAAGAAGAGAAACTCAATAGTGAAGAAGCACACCACCCAGCCATATGGTACCCGTAGGCCCAATCCCCGTGCTAGGAGATAGTAACAGGTAACCAAGACAAACCTACTACCTCTAGACATTGGCAATATACAAAAATACTCACAGAATAGATAAACAAGAACTAGGGTCACATTGCTTCCAGAATCACTGAATCAAGTACAATCACAATGCAAATATACCAACTGTTGTCATAGGAGGAGTGTCATCACAAAGGTTGCATTGGTTGTCCAAAGGAGATCTTCCTAGGTCTCGGCCCCCCCTTAGGGTTATCCTCGTAACCTCTTACGATTTCAGCCCCACATGCATACCAGTGCAAAATCAGTTATCCTTCAAGAAGACAAGATAATGATCTAGCCATTCCAAGCCTTCTTGACTCATCTCAAGTCTCATACAAACCCTTGAGCCAATGAGTGAGGCTAAATATCTTGTTAAGTGTGTTAAGCTAATAGATTATTTAATTCCCACTTGATTATACTGACTCCCACACGAGTTGTCCGGGGACCACTTTGTGTCCCGACCCTCGCTGAAAGCCACTCCCCTATCGACAACACATAACTCAACTACATACCAAAGGTAGACAATGCACTAAAACTGACCACAATAATCAATACACTTCAAAAGGTAACACATCTCTACGGATGTCCAATACTGAAACCCAATATGTGCACTACCCAAGAAATCTCAAAGGGTGAACTAAAGTTACCACAACCCTTTCACAATTACAACTCTGGAAGACTTAGATTCACATAATAACAAATATTCCCCCCTCAATACACAATTACAGAAAAAACGTACTTAAATTAAATACAACTTCAAGCAATTAAAGAAATGCTATCATTCAGATTTCCTAAATCCAATACAATCAATTTCACATATTTAAAATATAACATTTAAATATAACTCCAACATACAATTTAATAGCGAAGAAAACTAATTGTACATTTTCTAGTCTTCACAAGTACTCATAAAATTAACTCAATTTCCTCAATAAAATAAATCAATTATTTCAATTAAATTAATCATGCTTGTAAACATTTATTGAATTACTCACGCATTAAATAATATATATATATATATATATAAAATTAAATATAATTATATATATACATATAAATATATTATTTAATTATAAAATTAATTATACTTTTCCCAAATTCCATTTTAAATTAATTACAATACAAATTTCTAAAATATATATATATATATCTATATATATATATACAATATACACATAATATATAAAATACATATTATAAATAATATGTATATTATATATTATATGTATAATATATATATACATACATAAATATATAATACATATTAAAATAACCATATAACAAACGAACCAAAAAAAAACAAAGTACGACCCATTGGCACGAATGGTTGTTTACAACCAAACCTGCGCAAGCCGTGACCTCCATGGAAGGTAGCTTTGGGCGCTGCCTGTGATGGAAGTGCTTGGTGCTGCCCTCCACTCATCGCCTTCCCTATGGGGACGGAAAGGGAGGTAGCCCCTGCGCCTAAAAAAAATATTTATTTATATTCTTTTTTTCGCTATAGTAAAACTTGCGATTTTCTTAAAATCGCCGTACGATTTTAATTCCGTTTCTCTACAATTTCATTTAACATAAAATTTCTTCAAGAAATTTACAATGCTTAAAATCCAATACAATATTTATATTAAATATATATATGTATATGTACATATATATTTCAATATATATGTATATATATATATATTTACATTTACATATAAATTAATCCAAGCACTGGTTTAAATTGGGCAATAATTTTTCACAGAAGAAGTTTTCTACAGGAAAGCTTAGAGATTTCATTTTCCCAGATAATTAAAAGAAATAGGAAACCAAACAGAATAATGAGTTTCTACAGAGATCTATAATTCCTTTTGTAACAATCTATTTCGAATGAACAAATACATAGAGGGTTTTTAATTATTTTCTACAGAGGTTCCTCTTTCATGACAAACTTTTAAAAGAAAGAAACAAAAGCTTCTATAGTATTGAAAATATTTTCCTAAACTTTTCCAAATTGCATTATAGTAATATAAACAACTTTTCAATTCAAAATTCATGAAAACAATAAAGGAATTTGTTCCAAAAGAATTGTTGCCTTGAGAATTGTTGCTGAGCTTCTCTGTAACTTCAAATTTCCAATGTAGCCAAAACTTCCTCCAGTAAATTTTCCTCTTTCTAGAAAACACACAATACACAACCAATAATTCTATAGAAAAATTCTAAAACAAATCCTTAGAGAGATTCACAATTTCCTCACCAATTTTCAACAACCCACACAAAAACTCCCGTGAAACAACTTTCTTTACTTTTCCCAAATCTCTCTTCCGAGAATGAATTTTCAACAATTAGATAACAAATTTCTAACTCATAGTTATCCCAACAAAATATCTTTTCCCTTCAACAACCCAGATATTTTCCATCCACATGCATTTAAATAAAATAAAACAATTTACTAATTGCAACCAATTTAAATACTCTTATTTATTTAATTACCATTTATTTTTAATAATAAAAATTACTCAACAACATAACTACATTAAATTAATTAATTAATTTATTCTAAAGCCTTCACCACAATAATTTAATTAATTAAATATTTAAATTAAATACACATTTAATCTACCAAATTAAATTTGCACAATAATAAAATACCTAGAACAACAATGATAAGGCTAACACCAAAACTCAAACTGATGACACACTGTACTAGGGTAAAGGTATGACTAGGTAGCCCGTTACTATCTCCCAATATTACTATTGAGTAGTGGACACGCTCAGACCTGTGAAACCAGGTGAAACTTGTAGACACGTCAAATTAGCATTATGCATATCCATCCGCTCATTGAATTGATCAAACGCAACAAATCCATTCATCAGGTAAATCGGGTCAATCCAAAGGTTTAATCAAATAATACCATTTCATCTCTCATAAATCATTCAACCTTCATCTTGCATCATCCATTTAATTAAATAAATTAGGACTTTATTTAATTCAAATCCAAATCATACTTCATCCTTTTCTGAATTAAATAAATCAAGTATTTAAGTCCTAAAAGGTCAAATCAGCCTAATCTTCATTAATTTAATCTAACCATGATTAAATGCTAATCCCATCCCACTTGCATTCTCTAGATATCTCCACTTGCACAAATAAATCAATTTTATTGATTTATTAAAAAACCCTCATTTTCCCTCAACATGACAAGTTGATTTGTCCCTCCAACATAGCATTTATTGTTGTTTTTCTTGTCCCCCTCTCAAAATTTATTGCAAAATTTGAATTCAAATTCTCCCTCTCATGGGCACATTTCCTAATCTTGCACATCCATTGGCCTATCACATGATGACAAGTGTCCTTCTTTCATTGGCCTGTTTCTTAGTCCCACATTGGTCCCTCTTCAACACTCAGAATTTGAAAATCTTTAAATAGAGGCTTCATCCTCAAGCAAATCCTCCACAATCTTTATGTAAAGTCACTCTCTTGGTTTGAAACTGATTTTGTTCATCCACTCCACAATCTTAGCATTTTCATCTCCAATCTCATACAAGGTTACTCTCTTCAATGGAGAGCTAATCTTGTCCATCTTATCATCATCATCTAAGCTTATCAATCAAGGATTGGGAAAGGGTCACTAGCACATGTGACACCAATCCACTATGAGATGAAGTTGATTCATGTTGTTTGTATGCTTATTTGGTTTTTCTTGTTGTTTTAATATCTTACTTAGCATATCTAACATGTTTCATTATCTCATAGGGATGTTGAGGATTATTTTGGTTTTAAAATGCTAACCATATGCAGATTTTCACATCCACATAAATGGCGCTAGAAGGAGGGAACCAATACATTTTGTAATTTTCTCTGTTTACATTTTGTATTATGCTTTATTTACATTTTAAAATCTGCTCTGTTTATATTGTCTTGATTAAAACATTGCCTATATGGTTGTTTGGGAGTATAGATCCTTATTTTGTGCTCCTTTACTCGGGTGTAAGATTTCTAGCCTTTTGTAATTTTCTTACAAATTCATTTATTAGACATCCCACTACTCAGCACATTATGAGGTCTTGAATAGGAATCTGTGATATTTATTATATATATCTGTAGTGCACCGCTCCTTATTCCTGGTCGATTGATCATCTGTAGGATTTGTTTGTGTAGTTATCTTGGCTCTTTATTCACAGCTGCATAAACCTCTTTTTAAAAGAAATTCATATATATCTTATGAAATGACATGTATGAAGGCAGCCGTGAGAGTATGCTGGTTCATCGAGCAAGATGGAGGAGAGGTGTCAGTTTCCCAAATTTCTACTTAGCCACTGTCAGCCCATGAATGCATCGTTTCAACTGCCATACCACCCAATCAAAAGGAAGTTGGATCGCAACATTTATGAGTGAACTGTATCATTTTATAGGGGCAGTTGTCCTATTCATTAATGGTTTCAATACCTAGACATTGTTATTAGCTGTAAATACTAAAGTCATTTTGCTGCTGCTATCCCTTTGCTATCACATCATATCAACATTCTCTATTGTTCGATCTATTGTTATGTCTCTGATATTTGATGCATAAGAGTTTTCCATTAAATTCAAGCCTTTTATTTATGTGCTTATTTCCTTCTGTGAATCTCAAGCACATCTTCTACAGATTTAACTTTATCAGTGGATGGGAACAAGGGAAGATGGCGTAACCTGGAAGCATGGTTGGGTCAACAAAGTTATTCAGCTTGAACAAATCAAAAAATGCTATGATTGTTGTCATCTCAGAAAATTATTATACCCATTTCACATATCAGCAATTAAAACTCCATCTGTTGCGGTGAGCTTGTGGAGATAGATGCGCAGGAATAGGCAATGGGTAGAGTGTAGTATGCAGAGATCATGATGATGCCAAAAGCGCCAATTGAGAGATTTCGCTGCACCAAATGAGGGCAGATATAATGTGGTAAAGAAGGAAACCCTCATCAATGTTCTTGCCAGGCACGATGCAAGTCAACAAGGCATTTAGATCATCTACTTCACTAGCGCGCTGTTTGGAGAAATCAATGTCTGAAAACAGAATGAATACATCAATTAGAGTGCATCTATGATATACTCCTAGATTCTGATGCCTTTCAAACAAAATTAATATCTTAGAAGATTTAAGTCAGATAGTTTAAATGCCTTTGGTTGATATGCATTAATGCATTTTTTCTATCCTTTACATTTCTCACGTGACTAATGGCTTGAATAAAAGAAGTGCACTGGTACATTTATGAAATATGAATTTATGAAATTTGAATTCACTTTCATGTTACTTAAATTTCATTCTTAATTTTATCTAGATACTTCTTCCAGGAAGTTAAATTCATTTGTTTGCTGACTGATCCATATCGTTTGATGCTCCTTAGGCACTGTTTGCAATTTCTTTTGTAGTAAGCTTCGCTAGCCATAGTCTATTCAAAAAGCTCCCAGTTTCGCAGTTCAGAGAGGATACAGAGAAGTTTCTAAAACCTTTTCAGTGAATTCATTTGCTAAAGTATCTCAACTTTCTTACGCTGAGCAGAAGAAAGCTTCTCAATAGGGATAAGCGTTGAACTAAAGAAGAATTCCATGTGAAGGATTGGGCGCAGGCTTTACACCTACCAATCACATCACCTTAAGAGTTTTTTTTTTAAAAAATGGTTGGGCGCGGGATTTAGAGTAGCCAATTGCATCAATTTTAAATTTCCTTTTAAGTAGTTGGGCACAAATTCAAAGCTGTTAATTGCATAAGTGTGGAAGCTTCTTGTCATAAATTTGTTCACTTTAAAGTTTCTTCCTTAGCATTTATTGTTGTCAGCTTTACACCTGCTAAATGCAGTTGCTTGAAAGTTTAGATTGTTTTTTCCAATCTGTGCATAGTGAGCTGTCCAAATTATGAGATTTGATGTTTTATTTGACTTTGCAAAAAAAATAATAATAAAAAATAAAAGGGTTTGGGTATGGACAGATGCAGATTTTGTTTTCAAGAAAACAATAATTATTAAGTAGCCTTGAATATGTTTTGAATAACTATATTTGTAGCTTGAAATTGACTTTTTTTGGTGTTCTTTTTGAAAACAAACATTTCATTATGTTATCATTGGTTTCTTGAAATATTTTAAATCTTACTTGGGATAGCTTTGTATTGTTTGCAGGTTGGCATCGGGATTACAATGGTGGTCTTTTCTTCTTCTTTTTTTTCACATAGTGATCAAATAAACAAGCAGATTTGAGTGGAAGAAATTGAGCATTTAAACTTGAAATTTGACAAAGCATTTTTAAATTCTTGGAGCATCCAATTATTGCTTTTATTTTCTGTTTGAGGCCCACTAAACTATTGTTTTGATCTTTCAAAATTGGGCTAAAATTGAACCTTAGAAATTGACTAGATTTCAATTTGGGCTAAAATTGAACAAACAAACTTCACACTTCATTTTGGTGCTTAAAATGAACTCATCATTGCTTTGAGGCTAAAATAAACATGTGTTTTTCATTTTTTGTAATCTTTTATGCAAAATAATCTCATCTAAAAAGGCGTATGCGCTTCTCTCGCGCTTCACAATGATCTTGAGAATCAAAAGTCTTTTTGATGACATTAGGTTGCATAAAAGATTGCCTCCACACTTTGATTTAGGCTTAAAATTGAACAAGATCTTGTGTGAGTGTGAGTTAGGTATATCGTGTGTGTTCTCCCTTTGTTTCTAAACGAAGGTCGATCAAACCACAGATGTGCTTGCTCGCTATTGTTTACCTTTAGAGGGGCCTACCTAAGAGACACATCTAAAAGGAGAACTCGAGGGTGACTCCAACCGGTTTTTCATTTGGGCCGGTATATAAATGGATAAGACTAAACTGTCAAGTCCTCATGGTATGTAGGCCTTACCCGTACAGTGTCTTTTAGAACGGGGTACTACCATAAAACGTATAAGAGCCCCTAGTAGGATTGATTAAATCCTTTAGTGGCTTGCTGGACACTCGCAAGGTGTCATGTCCCTGATGTTGTGTCATTAAGAACCTTGTTTGTAGTAGCCATCCAGTCCATCCAACGAGTTTATCAAAGAGGTGCATTGGAACTCATATTCCAAGAAGTTACTTGCCATGTCCGATCTTGGTTGAAATATAGAGGTTAAGACTTCATTCTTAACATACCTTTATATTTTATCCTTGGTTTCATGTAAAATCATCTCTTCTACTAAGAAGGGCATGAGGCAAGCCCGCCAAGAAAAACGTACCAATTGAGCTAGGATGTTACATTGCTTGTTGGAAAACACAGTGTGTTTATCGAAAACATTGGAAAACCATCATTCAACGTCATCATCAGAATTTCAAACCCCTTAGTTAGAGAAAATACCTTTGAAAAAACCCAAGAACTATTGCTTACCCTTGGGATTATGTCCTTAGAGGTTTCTAAGTAATTGGGTTTACATCTTAATTTGCTCTTACAAAGGTCAACATTAGGCAACCCTTGTCCTAATTTCTTGGAACTTCCACATAGCACTTTGTGGGATGAAAAGAAGTTGTGACATTGGACATTCAGTTTGAAACCTAATCAAGAAGTGTGTTTGTGGTAAAAAGTACTCATTAAGCAAAGATAACAAATTGGACCCTACACATGTGCTTGATATCTTTTGGTCATATTGGTCTTTTGATTGCTCTTAGAGAAAAGTGTGTTCTTCAATACCTTGGCCTAGTAAACAAAGTCTCTCTAAGTCTCTTATGATCAAATCAAACACTTCATCCATCCAAACACTTATCAAAATCCATCCCACCAAACAACCTTAGATCTTTGGAAACAACATTCTAGACTTAGGCACATCATCAAAATCAAAATCATTTGTTTAAATTAGGTGTGTGGGAATGCATCCTTTCTCATACATTTAATTAAATCAACAATCCCTTGAACAAGTTCATCCTAAGATCACATCCAACATTTTAGGGTTTACAAGTTCATCATCCAAATCAAACCAATCAAAAATCAAGTCCTAAGTTTAGCATTGATCTAAAGTCCCTAAACGTTCATCATCCATATCATTTACACCTTTCATCCTTCATCTCGTCATTGGTCCTAAGAACCCTAGAGGTCAATTTTGTAACAAGGTCAAAACACAAGGAGAACATGGAATACAAACTTGATCCATACATCTCGAGTAATCCAAATCAATTGAATCTTCAAAGCCTTACAATTCCGATTGATTATCAAAACTCACACTTAGAAAATCCATACATGGGACCATTACCTTTGACAAATGTCAATAGAACAAAAAGTGTGAGTATGCCCAAATCAAAGATTGGAAGGCATTTCCCAATGGTAAATCCAAGCCCAAACCTACAAGTCTATCAATCAAACAATCAATGCATGAGCCTTCAAATGAATGTCATCCCACCAAATCCCTACAAGCCAAACGAGAATGTACCAAGTACAATTTTTTGAAACATGAATCCGGCAAACTTTGGGATGGACACATATGCAAATCATACAAACATGAACAATCTTCAATTTCAACCTATCATGCCAAATCTGAGTGTCATTCCAAATCAGAACATTGTCCAAAATCAAACACAAGTACACACTCCAAATCTACTTAAAGAAAAGCCAAATCAACTATATCAAGGGAGTCATTACGCCAAGGGACATCTCCACCACCATTACCCATACCAAAATCATTCCTTGGTTTAGAGCTTCCCCCTTTACCTAGCACCAATCACTCCATCCAAATCAATCCACATAATGCTAATAAATCCATCACATCAAATCCTTTGAATATACCATCGACATCGCACCAATAGATGGTATCCAATCAAGCAACAATGATGATCCCAACCAATCAAAATATGGTCTCCCAAGGGCCTATCACCTCATTCATCCCAATCATCCCTATCACTTCGATCATTCCAAACACCACCCCCATGATCACTCAAAGCGTATCTCAACAACTTGGCACTACATCCAACACGATTCCAAATACACCACCACTACCGCCAAAACCAAGTGCAATAAGTCAATATCGTAGCATCGCGCTAAGAGCACATCAAGCCTACCAACAAGGGCTTCAACAATCTCAAGCTGCCTAAGCCTCTCAAGCTACCCAACCAACAAGAGCACAAACACAAAAGATGACAACTATTGAAAACAAGGATCAAGATCAATCCATCACTGAGCACACGTTTACTTCATCTAATGATCAAATCGACATATGTCAAGAGTCACTTTTGAATCACGATCAAAATCCACCAACAAAAATCGACAATGAGCCAATTCAAGAAATATCAACATCACTTGACTCTATGGTCGAAGACATTCACAATCTCTCCACCGCAATTGTTGAAAACAATGATCAAAACCTCTCCATCGAGGAGCACATTGAAGATGTATCTACACAATCCGATGATCAACTCACCATACATCAAGAGCCACTTTTTAGTGATCTCTTTCAAGGAGTGTTAGGATTATTTGATCCAATTGACATAATGCACAATCCGTTCACCTATGATCATGTTGAAAATGTCTCTACATCGCCTTACGGTTAGAGGACATATCTCAAGAATTTATTCCAAAGCATGATCAAAATCTTTCACCAAAGTCTAGCAATGGTCCTTTTCAAAACATGTTGATCCCCTTTGACCTCATGGTTACAGATACTGAAAGAACCCTGAACTCGACACTTGAGGATATTGAACCACTTACCATGTACAATGATGACATCCAAGAACCATTTATAAGCAATCCATCCTTTGGAACTGATCCATGTCAGGAACTTGATCTAAAGCATGTCGAAAGCAACTCCGAAATCATTCAAGATCAAGAATTTGTATCTTCAAGATACTACAATCATCTAATGGACACTCTCCTATCTATGCAAGATGATCATATCCATGTAGCACATACTCCTCCACCTACCCATGAGATGCTTTCTATGGATGGACACATAGATGATCTTCATCTAGAACAAGATTGTGTTACACAAAAAGAGAAGATTATTAAATCCTACAGTCAAATGGAGTTATCAACATCACGATCAGATATATCCCAAAATTAGATTGAGGAAATCATGAATAAAGATATCAAACATTATCTACTCAAGGAAGAAAATCAGACAAAATAGTATAATCCAAAATTAGCAGAGCAGCAAATGGAAATAATGTCGTCTACAGTGATCATTGATTAGAGAATGCATTTTGAACAAGAGCTCTTCGAACAAGCAGAACCAAAGCATGAAGTTGCTACTACCACCATGCTGGGGGCAACTATGTCTCAGGAAAATGTCAACATAGGGAGCACGAAGAATCCTGTGATGAAACCATTTCCAATACTATAACCAGTCACATCACGAATCTTCATCCACCCATCACCCCATCCATGAATTGGGACCAACGTCAAAAGAAAGATCTGAATCAAAGCACAAAAAATGTTATCAAAGCAAAAGAAGCTAAGAAACATGATGGACAAATCAAATACGCATGGATACCAAAAAATACAAAGAAAGATCATCCTTATCAAACTCCATCAGTCAAAGAAACTGTGGGGAAAAATACAAGAGGGAAAAGTATCCATCAAAGATGTCCGAAAAAGCAAAAGCAGGCTTTTCAAGTGACGTACAAAGTGTATCAAGCAGTTGGTCCTAATTCCACACACACTTCCGTATCCACCCATCATTGCTCATCTTCCCAAGTTTGGAGAGTCAAAGGTTTCAAACTGTCAACCAATCCATCTCTTATCCCTAAACACACTCCATCCACACCTCCACGCATGATATCTAGTTCTTACATTGACCATGTATTGGTAACGACTCTTCATCATAAGGATTCTGAAGGCACTCTATCACGATGTATGCACAAAGACAAAGTTAACTCCGGTATCGATGAAGCAGATCAAGAATCCCAAAAGTTGCATTCAAGTGCACATATATTAGCAAAGCAGCTCCTTCAAGAAGGATACCGATGGCACATTATGACAGGGGAATCTACATCAACACCACTAGGTGGTTCAGCATGAATTTTTCAGAAAAATACAAAAAAATAAAAAAATATGAAAATCCAAAAAAATCAGAAAAAGGATTGAAAACAGTAAAGAGAAAAAAATCATCCTCTTGTGAAAACCGCATGGGCAGTGCTTTGGGCAAGACCATGATGAAAATCTGGCAAACAGGCATCATGAGTAGAATCAAGCATCTACGTGCGCCACTTCAGGTGAAAGCATCTCATCCCATCCATAATAAATCAAACATTCCATCCATCTTATCCATAATAAATCCATCCATCCATGAACCATTTATCCAATCCATTCGCATCTATCTACATCTGTCATCTTAGTTATCTTGATCTTGATGAAATTTTGGAGCACACTTTATGCTTGCTTACGGTAAACATCTTGACATGGGTCATTTTCATTGATCCTATCCTATCCTATGTTATCTGAGCCATGAAGCATTATCCAAATGACCATTCGTTATCCGAACACCTTATCCTATCAAAAGATAATCCTTAAAATCCTTTGCGTGCATACCATATCCATCCATCCATAAACTTATCCAAGCATCCATCCATGACATTCCATACATTGCTAGACATTGGGGGCAGGTATTTACATCTTGCTTCAAGAATAAATCTTGATCTATATCCTCAAAATTATGTGGTGATCTGAATATTGGTAAACGTGAAATCAAATTGGTCAAGCATTTGTGATCTAGAGTCTGAATCACTAGCCCATGGCATATTTTGATGAACATCAATATGAGAAATCACTGTCAGTCGCATCTAATTTTCACGTCAACATCACATCAAATCATCCAAAACATCTTTTGTTCCAAATCAAGCTTTAACAATCCTAATCAATCGAATCCAATCAATCCATCATCATCTTGGGGATATCATTCCCAATCATTGTGTTGCTTAACACTAGCCTTGCATTGTTGTGCAACAATGTTATCATCATCAATCCTGATTAATCAATCCTTGCATTGTTGTGCATCCTCAATAATGTTATCATCATCATCAATCCATCGATTTGATCAGTCAACCTTAGCTTGGTCTTCAACAAAATTCCAAAACAAAGCACTGATATCATCACACACATCCATATCAAAATCGTCAAAATCATGCGAAAAATCCAAAAACATCCAAAACATCAAAAAATCCAAAAACATCCATAAAACAGAAAACATAAAAAAAAACATTGGAATCCGAACTACGTCGTCTCTGAGCTTAAACGTAGACAAGGCTAATATTTGATCAGCCCTCGAGACACAAAAATCTAAAAACATCCAAAATCACATCAAAATCCAAAAACATTCGAAAGACACAAAATCCAAAAACATTTGAAAAGCATCAAAATCCAAAAACATTCAAAAAACACAAAATCTAAAAACATTTGAGAAAAATCAAAAAATCAAAACATTTGAAAAATCCAAAAATACCAAAAACAGCCTCAAAACATTTCAAAATGTCAAAAACATCCAAATATTTGAAAAAATCCATTCATCTCATCTTGCTTATGATTGTTTTTGTTTGGAAAAACAAACAAAAACAATCATAGCAGTCAGCAAAAGCAAAGCTTCAATTGTAAAATCAAAATCGAAACAACAAATCTTAAAAAAAAAATCAAAGTCTTGATCATTTTCAAACATGTCAATCGACCTTATATCAACAACCTATCAATCAATTTATCAAACCATCCTCATCCTATACAATGCATGTCCTAGGATATATCGTTCCGACAATGGGCATCATTTTGGATATCACTTTGGATTCTTATCCTATCAAAACAAATCCCTTTGGTTGAAGGTATGAAGAACATTGGCTTGTTTGTGTACTTGATCTTTTCTTTTGATTTATCTTATTGCACTCATTCCAAGGACCTCTCGATGATATCCAAATGAAGGATTTAGAGAGATAGGAATGGGGTAACGATCATATCTTTTTGCTCCATGCGGCTTGTTGGAAATTCTTGTAAAATAACTTGAATACTTTCTTTGTTAGATATGTATAGAGGATGTTTTGGATGGCTTGTTGACTATTGCATTGATTGGTTATACCTCTTCCGTGTTTTGGTCTGAGATGTTTAAAACTTCTAAAGTGCATCCTAGCAAGGTTTCCATGTCAGGTGTGAACAGGAATACTCCTATCTATTTGTCGAAGTCAAAGTCCATCACACTAAGTACAACGCCATCCTGGTCCTTCATACCTTGATGCATCGTACTTAGGCGTGTTATCAAACATAAAGTAAGTGACCCTTTGAAAATCCCAATCCTTGATAAGCAAATCATCATCATTTATCATCATCATCATCGTCTATCATTGTCATCATCTCTAAATAAAATCTCATCGGATCATGGACTTGTGGGATCCTCTTGTCATCATCTCATTTCCATACTAACACCAATTCATCACCAGTTCATCCATCATGCATCCATCGTGCATTCATATCATCATCATAATATAGATCTGTTAGCCTAAGCATCTCATAAATCATCCATAGCATATCACATCATCAATCTCATCCATCTCATATCATATCATCATTTAAGTTGTTTAGGATAATATAGATTTGTTATTCTAAGCATCTTAAAATCATCTCATTTGCATCGTCGTCCATAACCACCCATTTTGAACCTCTTTATCTCAAGATCGACCCCCAAATCGAATCTTTTGCTCGATCTCTCGAGGGGGCAATGTACCAAGTACTTCTTCACTGGGGCATCCGAAAAATAAGAAATTTTTTGAATTTTTATCGTATTATTCTTTGAACCAATGCAACAAGTACATTGTTTCAAAGAGGGGAAAAATGTAGACACGTCAAATTATCATTATGCATATTCATCCGCTCATTGAATTGATCAAATGCAACAAATCCATTCATCAGGTAAATCGGGTCAATCCAAAGGTTTAATCAAATAATACCATTTCATCTCTCATAAATCATTCAACCTTCATCTTGCATCATCCATTTAATTAAATAAATTAGGACTTTATTTAATTCAAATCCAAATCATACTTCATCCTTTTCTGAATTAAATATATCAAGTATTTAAGTCCTAAAAGGTCAAATCAGCCTAATCTTCATTAATTTAATCTAACTATGATTAAATGCTAATCCCATCCCACTTGCATTCTCTAGATATCTCCACTTGCACAAATAAATCAATTTTATTGATTTATTAAAAAACCCTCATTTTCCCTCAACATGACAAGTTGATTTGTCCCTCCAACATAGCATTTATTGCTATTTTTCTTGTCCCCCTCTCAAAATTTATTGCAAAATTTGAATTCAAATTCTCCCTCTCATGGGCACATTTCCCTAATCTTGCACATCCATTGGTCTATCACATGATGACAAGTGTCCTTCTTTCATTAGCCTGTTTCTTAGTCCCACATTGGTCCCTCTTCAACACTCAGCATTTGAAAATCTTTAAATAGAGGCTTCATCCTCAAGCAAATCCTCCACAATCTTTATGCAAAGTCACTCTCTTGGTTTGAGAATTGATTTTGTTCATCCACTCCACAATCTTAGCATTTTAATCTCCAATCTCATACAAGGTTACTCTCTTCAATGGAGATCTAATCTTGTCCATCTTATCATCATCATCTAAGCTTATCAATCAAGGATTGGGAAAGGGTCACTAGCACATGTGACACCAATCCACTATGAGATGAAGTTGATTCATGTTGTTTGTATGCTTATTTGGTTTTTCTTGTTGTTTTAATATCTTACTTAGCATATCTAACATGTTTCATTATCTCATAGGGATGTTGAGGATTATTTTGGTTTTAAAATGCTAACCATATGCAGATTTTCACATCCACAAAACTAATGTCCTGTACCTGCAATCCTACAAACAAACAAATGTCGTACATGTATACAGATAGTAATTCATACACACCATGAAGAGAGAATCAGAGAAATCACAGGGCACTCGAAAGTGAGTGATGCAATACCGTTCTCTTCACCAATACAATGTCACATCAACTGACGAGATAATATATCAATTAAACTACAATTTAAGCAAATATAGCAATGTCATCACAACTAAGCATCTATGCAAACATAAATCATATTAAACATAATCGCCATGCATATAATGTGTCATCACATCAATATAGTCTATCATTGCTCCACTGTCAGTGATAGAATAACCATAACATAAAACATAGTCTAACAAAGTATCTGAGCTGTCAAGAAAACATAACAAATCAGAGGGGTGTCACAGGAAATAGAATTGTCCCTACTTTTTTGGGTCTCAATTGCCATGATTGAGAGAAGATTGTATAGCACGTTAGACACATTCATTCTCCTTCCTGCTTCATGTGACTCAAGAGTTTGAAATGTATTGAATACAGGTTTGACAGACGACCTTCACAGGTGAGATGCCTTGTAATGTAGATGGTTGCGTGCTTCCATGTTTCGGGTAGAGAGGTTCTTTGTGCACCCTATTTATCCACATTGATTCGAGGGTCACCATGTGCTGTAAATTCGTCCCTAGTTGACCCGACATCTCTGGATGCAGGGTAATTTTTTCCATCAGTAGGTAACCCTATAACCTCTGCAATTCTTTCCTCAGTTGCCACAACCTCCAACCCTTTTATTGTGGCTTTTCCTTCAGAAAATGTCTAGGCGAATTCTAGTGCAATGCTTTCATCAAAGCCATCCAACTTCAATAAGTAATCTAACCATCCACAGTTTCTAAATTCGGCCAGGCATTGTGCATTTTGCAATAAAACATCATGAACTGAGGGCTTATTTTGAATTATCCCTCCTCCCATTGTTTGCAATCAACTATCACTCTGTAAAATTTCTTTCCTACAATTCCTATCTGAAAGCCAAACACTTTCCTGCAATACCTGCTAAATTTCCAGTGCTAATATCGACAGAATTTTCCCTTTATTTTGTTTTACCTTTTTGCTTGCAACTTAGGATTACGACAGGGTCAATAATGGATCGAAAAGGAGTGATAAAGGAGAATTATGATGGGAAAAATGGTGGCTGCAGTTAGTGTCACTTCACACATGCGAACTATCCTTTCACTCAGATTTCAAATCGGCTCATTTTAAATTTTCTGACATAGCCTAGTATAAATTGACACATGGGAAATATATTTGCATCTTTCTCTTTCCCCCCAACCTAAATTTTGACATTTGTCCGCACATGCGAGATGGGAGTGGCGATTTGACAGGGAATAATGACATGTTATGTGAATGTCTATACTAACATACAATGATTAAATGAATGCACTTAAAAGATGATTAAAAGATAGCAATTAATGTGCAAATACCTAAATGTGTGGAGGATTTGTTGCAAAGATCATTGAGAAAGTACCGTTTACCTTTTTAGGGAATAAATTGAGCAATTAATGAAAATGAAGTGGAATGAGGTGAGGTGGAATGAAGTGATGGAAGAGAGAAAGGTGGTGATGGATGTGTGAATGGGCGAATGGGTGAAGAAATGGACTTCCACAAGAGCGAAAGGGGTATGTGCAAGATCATCATGGAAAAAACAGGCCCTTAAGTGGCAAAAAAATAAGAAAAATCAGAGTTAGGCAACTTGACGTAAAAATTTGAATGAGTTATCTATATTATTTCAAAAATATGTAAGAATAGAATTTGTAGAAAATTAAATGTAGTTTATAAACTACTAGGTTTTTTAAAAAAAAGAAATCTATTTGGTGAAAATTTGAAATTTGAATGCAAGTAGTACTTAAAATTTCAAGGAAAAATAAGAAGTAGGTGTCTGTCTGACCACCCTAACAACAATAAAATGATAATATTTTTTTATAAGATTTTAGATATAAGTATAGGACTCATGTCCCCATGTGATGCATTTTTTTTGTAATTTTTTTCCAAGTAAATAATTAATTATGAATTTTGTATTACAAATTTTAAAAAATATAAAAAACTCGTATGTCTGACCACCTTAACTTGGTCAAAACTTCATGAAATTCAATTTTTCTTTTTTAATCCTATAGTATGCAAAGCATAGAATGTGACACATATTTTGAATTCAAAAAATTTGATACCGTTTGAAAGCTATAGATGTTTTTCAATCAGTCTATCAATGATGACTTTAGTTGTAATTTGAATAGAAAATGAATAATAATTACTTATTAAATTCAAAGTAAAACATAATTTATATTGGTGGAAAGCTAAGACTCTCCTTTAAAATCCCTTTTCGTTTCATCAATTTTGGGTAAAAAAAATTTGTCAGCGACATACCCATCATATTGCCACTTTTTGGCCCATCATGATCCTGCACATACCCGAAGTCTTTATTATGACAAGTACGTACCTTAATTAGTTAGAAGGAGGGACACTAGGTCCACTTCCTTCGGCTGTAGGAAGCTCAGGTGCTGAATGTTGAGTGAATTGCTACAAAAACTCTTCTTTAGAAGTTGGCTTGTGATATAATTGGAGTCGATGACCATTGACACGTAACTTGAATTTGACAGGGTCAATGGTACTAATTTGAACAACTCCATTAGGAAAGACCTCAGTGACTTCATATGGTTCTAGCCACCTTGTCTACAATTTTCCTACATTGTCCTGATATCCTAAGTCATAGAGTAGGGCCCAATCTCCTGGTTGAAATTTCTTATCCTTGATAAATTTGTCATGCCACTTGATTCTTTGATTTTGCACTACCTATGTATGATGCAAGGATGCTCTCCTTATCTCATCCAAAGCATTTAGCTGCATGATTCTTTCTCTCTGTGCCTCAGAAATATCCATCCCCAAATCTACTACAGTCTGAAGAGTCTTATATTCAAATTCAATGGGCATCATGGTTGTCTTTCCATACAACAACTCAAATGGAGTGAAGTTTGTAGTTATTTTCCAGGTTGTCCTACAGGCCCAAACAACTTCTGGTAATCTGTTTTCCCAATCCTTTCTATGAATAGCTACCATTTTGTTCAGAATGGCTTCAATTTTTCTATTGGTGACCTCAACTTGGCCATTAGCCTGGGGGTGATAAGGAGTAGACTTCCTGTACCTTATGTTGTACTCATTAACTAGTGTTGCAACAAGGGTTGATGTGAATTGACCCCCTTGATCAGTCACTATTTCTTTTGGAACTCCATATCTTGTGAAAATTTCCTCATAAAGAAATTCTACAACCTTGTTATCTCTTGCATGCTTCATGGCCTTAACTTCTACCCACTTTATCACATAATTAGTGCATACCAATATTATATAAGACTTACCATTTGATGGAGGGTCAATGGGTCCCACAAAATCCAATCCCCACTTGTCAAAGGGAGTGATTACTATCTAAGGGAAAAGTGGCATCTCATCAAATCTGGTTGGTCTACCCATTCTTTGACATCTATCAAATTTTCTGGTATACCTTCCTGCATCCTTGTGGAGTGTTGGCCAATAATATCCTATGTGCAAAATCTTCATTGATGTCCTCTTGACTAAAAAGTTTCCTCCCCATGGTTCATTGTGGCATGCATGCAAAATATCACATGTTTCATCTTTTCTCACACATCTCCTCATGACATGGTCTAGTCTAGTATGAAACAAACATCCAACAAACATCCAACAATCTAGGAGAAAGAAATAGATTTTTCAATGAGTTCCCTTTTCTCTTTTGGAGAGAGGTGATAAGGAACTCTACCTGTGACCAAATAATTGGCTATGTTAGCATACCAGGGTGTTTGTATACTGAGGGAGAATAGATGCTCATCAAGAAAAGAGTCATCTATGGGTTGATTGTCTTTTGATGTAGTCATCCTTGAAAGAAAATCTGCAACAACATTGGCCTTCCTTGGCTTATCCACAATGGTTATATCAAACTCTTGCATTAACAATAACCATTTTTCCAACCTACATGTGATCAAAAGATTATTCATGAGATATCTTATGGCTGCATGATCAGTGTGCATAAAGATTTGGTAACTCGTTATGTAATATCTGAATTTGTTCAGTGCATAAATTACTGCTAGTGTTTCTTTCTCTCTCACTGTATAATTGAATTCAGCTCCTTGTAAATTTTTGCTGACAAAGTAAATGGAATTTTCAATAGCTCCTTCTTTCTTTCCTAAGATTGCTCCGATGGAATAATTTGATGCATCAGTATGGATGTGGAAAGGAAGTTCCCAATTAGGCCCTTTGAGTATAGGAGCATGAGTCAAAGTTGCCTTCAAGTTAGAAAATGCCTTGTCACAAGCTTTAGTCCACTGGAATTCAACATCTTTAGTGATAATAGTATACAATGGTGTTGCTACCTTGTTGAAATCCTTGATAAAATGCCTATAATATCCTGCATGACCCAAGAAACACCTAACATCCTTCTATTTTGCAGGTGTGCAGATTTGTGATTACCTCAATCTTTGCAAGATCTACTTGAATTACCTTGTGGGAGATGTAGTGGCCAAGAACTACACCTTCATGCATCATCATGAATTTTTTTTCACTATTTAAGGACAAGTTTTGGTCTTCACATCTTTGTAGGACTCTCCTGAGATTTTCCAAGGCTTGATTAAAATCAACACCATAAGTGGTAAAGTCATCCATATAAATTTCCATGCAATCATGAGAAATGTCTGAGAATATGCTAATGACTTCCCTCTGAAAGGTTGCAGGTGCATTGCATAAGCCAAATGGGAGTACTAAATAGGAATAGGTCCCCCATGGATAGGTAAATGTTGTCTTCTCCTGGTCCTTTGGTGCAATTTGGATCTGGTTGTAGCCGTTGAATCCATCTAGAAAAGAAAAGTAGTGCTTTCCTGCAAGTGTGTCCAAAACTTGATCAATGAAGGGTAAGGGAAAGTGGTCCTCCATGGTGGCAGGATTAAGTTCCCTGTAATCAACAAAAACTCACCATTTCCCTCCTTTCTTAGGTACAATTACTAATGGAGACACCCACTAAATATCTAAAATGGGGTAGATAAATCCTGCATCTAGTAATTTCTATAGTTCCCCTTTTACAATTTCTCTTAGTGCAGGGTTAATTCTTCTTTGTGGTTGTTTATTGGGGTGCAATCATCTCTGATGTAAATTTTGTGTGTACAAAGCTTAGGTTCCAATCCCTTCATATCATGATAATCCCATGAAAATACACATTGATGGGTCCTTAATAAGTTTTCCAATAACAATTGTTGTTCTTCACTTAATTTATTGTTAACATTCATATATTTTCCTTCTGACACTTGTACTTGTGTAGTTAACTCTATCATGGCTGCTTCATTAACACATGGTACCTTTAGTTCATATGGAAGCAATGTATGGGACATACCTATTGCTACAGGAAGTCTGTCTGTAGGAATATTGGCTACAGGAAGAACGTCTACAGGAACAGTGGTTGCAGGAAGAGCAGGCAGAAGTGTCTTGACTAGAGTAGTAGAATGAGAAGATGATGCTTCCTCCACTTCACAGTGGTTCTAAATGATGTTAGACAATACTTCAATCTCATCTTGGAGCTGCATGAAAGAGCTTCTACCTAGTGTCATAGGCTATGCCATAGAATTAACTTCCTCGGCCTCTTCACCAACACGTGGCCATACAAGATTATCTTCATCATGAGATGACTGAGTAGGAGGATAAAGAACAAATTTTTTAGTGCTCTTCCCATTTGAAATGGTCATGTCACCTGACCAACATCTAATGTATGCATCTGCAATTGCTAACCAGGGTCTTCCAAGAATAATAGGATACCCACCTAGTGTAGCTTTAGGAGAAAGAATCATAAAGTCTGTTGGATACTCCTAGGAGTCTAAAACTACCACAAGATACTCCACTACACCATCAAGCTTAACAGTAGAGCTATCAACAAGCTGCAAAATAGTAGGAGTAGATCACATGCTTGCAACGTCTAGTTGTTGTAGGATTTCCTTGGTCATTACATTTAGTGCTGCCCCTAAATCAATCAGAGCATTCTTAATTTGGATCCCGTTAATAACAACTGCTACCACAAGATTACCTGTGTCATTATACTTGGGGATAGTTGCTTTTCCCAGCATGATGTTGGCTAGTTGTCCCACCACATGTACTGTAGTTGGGTCTTTCTTTTTCCTATATGGCTTCTTGAGGCATGCTTCCTTGATTGCCTTGCCATAAATTGGGACATCCTTTATGGTTTGAAATAGAGGTATTTGGACACATATGTCCTTCAGCTGATCCAAGATGTCAAAAGTTGTATCCTCCTTTTCTTCCTTCTTCTTGGAAACTTCCAATCTCTGAGGAAATGGTGGTTCTTGTTCAATCTGCTTGACTTGGACTGGTTCAGAATTTTTACGTACACTTGGCTAAATGAGATCATTTAGAGGTTCCTCCTCCTCTTCCATAGGAAGCTCAGTGATAATGGGCTTGGAAGGGGCTTGTAGAGTAGTTCCTGAATACAAGTGGATGCCATTTACACTCACGACATATGCATGGAATTGATTTGAATCAACAGAGTATGCATGCTGCTGTTGTGGTTTATTATTTGGATTGGGTGTGGGCTAAGATGGTAGCTAAGTAGTTTTAGGTGCATTTGAGCTTGGATTAGCAGGTGGAGGCATTATAGCAAGTTGCTAGGGCTGAGAAGGTGGATGCATGTAATTGGTTGTCTGGGAAGGCCATTGTTGTCCTCCCATCCATTGATTTGTTTGCTTCCAATTTCTTGGAGGTGGTTTCCAATGCCCTTGAAATTGTTACCAATTATCTTGAGGTTGTTGCCACTACGGTGGAGATTTTTGATAATTGGGCTAAGCATTTGGAGGGTTACTCCAAGGCTGTGATGGATATCCTCCACAGCTAGATGGATATGGAGGTTGCCATTGGTTACTAGATGAATATGAATTAAAATATGGCCCAACATAAGATAGTGGATCCAATGGCATGCCCTGTCTTGGAGCCCAAGGATTCCTTTGTACAACATAGTAGACTTGGTCTTCTTCAATCTAGATTGGTTTGAACTCAGGTGGAATCTACTTGCTTTCAATATTAGCTACCATCTTTCATTTGCAGTCCTTCTTCTTTTGTCTGTAGTGGGGGAAATACTCTATCAACATTGCCTCTACCTCCTCTTGCTTCTAATTGGCATGGAGTATATCTAGCTGAGTAGCTAGATTATTTATAATGTCTTGCTTGAAGTCTACCAGCAAATGAGTAATCTCCATTCTTGAAATTCCACTGGTAGTTGACTTACCCATGGAAGATTGGTAAGCTCTCTCTTTCTTTGAAGCTACCCTAGAGTAGTTTTGGCATGTTTTCTTGATATATTCCCAAGGAACTTGGGAGATATCTCCTCCTCCCATGAGGTCCAAGGCATCAGTGCAACTATCATTGATTCCTCTTGGGAAAAGAAACTTTTGTGAGCCTTCATTGAGTGTATGGTGTGGAGATTTTTGTAGGAAAAATAGAAACCTTGCAATGTAATCTTCCAGGTTCTCATCTTCCTTTTGCTGCATCCTGAAAAATATCACCTCCTCTCATGTCATTTCCCCTACAATATTCCTTGTATCTCTCAAGGAATTTGGTCTTCATGTCTTCCCAAGTTTCCACAGTATCTCTGCCTAGGATCATGAACCATCTTAACATAGGCTCTTTCAGAGTGGTAGGAAATAGCTTAAGCCTATGGGCATCAGTAGTATAACCATAACTTCTATAGAGTATGTCAAACTCAAACAATAAGGTATCGGGATCTTCTGTAACAAGTCTAGAAAACTTGGGGAGTGCTGCAGCATGGATGTTCTTGATGTTGTCAACTTCATTCTGATGGGCAATGGGGAAAGGAAAAGCTAGTTGGTAAGGTCTATTCCTATTTGCATCACCCATGCCTACTTGATTTAGTTCCAAAGCAAAGGGGTTCTCAAGCTGATTTTAGTCTTCAAAGGAGACTTCAGAGCTACTCAGATCAGGAAATGCATCAACAAAGGGGTGTGGATCTTCTTCTTCTTCTTCTTCTCTTGGTAGGTTCTAATATTCAACTAGCTGGAATGGATTAGGATTGTTAGGAAGGAATCTCCCATAAGCATCCCTTCTCCTTCCTTTATGCATATGGTATCACTCACTATCAGCTAGCTCACACAAAGAATTGGTAAAGAATAAGGGGGGTCATTACTTCCTAAATGAGGATATACCAAGAACAACTTCTAGAAACACTACAACAAGAAAAACTACCAATGACTCCAAAAGAATCCCTAGTTTGACACCATCCCTGGCAACGATGCCAAAAATATTGGCCTCCTACAATGATCTAATAACTAAGCCCTTACAACCATGATTCATAGATTGGACATCTAACCTAAATATCTATTTCAATCATCATGAAGGTGCATTTAAATTTTCAACCCAGGGACATGAAATTGAAATGGTTCAACATAGTATGTGCACTAGGAACCCAAAGTAGCCATTTTCATTTTGTAACTAAAGAAATCACAATACTGAAAGTAAATTTCTTATAAGGGAATACCATAAATTCCAATCATCAATCAACAACTACATCAAACTAAAATGCATAGCAAGAATGAAAATATGAGCAAAAAACAAGGTACTACTCTGTCTTCTTTGGCTACAAGAATAGTCACATAATGGAATTCTAGTGGCTGCAGGAATAGTCAGTGTTAGACTTCTAACTAAGTACTAAACAACAAGTAATACTAAAATAATACTAAACTAGGAGGACAAATTACTCACAAGTGGCCCCCCTTGGATAAGTATCCTCTAAAACTAATGAGAACTCAGAAGCTCAAACTCAAAACTTTATTTTATTCACTGTAAATCATGAGTACAAAAGAGTAATTTATTTGTATTACTAAAAAGTTGAGAGTGCAAGTACAATATCCAATCGTGCAACCCCTAAAGAAGGAGCATCAAATCTTTATTTATAAGTTATCGACTAGACAAGGTATTCAACTCCACGACTGGGAGAATGCCATTTAGGGAAAACAAAGAAAGTGGAGTGGTGGTGGTTATGTGTGCATGGAATTTGGTCAGACATGCAGGTCCAAATGTAGATTTAGCATAGTAGTAATGCAGTGCACAAACATTAAATTCCACTACAAGGTGGTTACATTCGGTTGCATGAGGAATCTTATGTCACCAACCTCCTTTGACCTTGAGAGATTCCTTTGCTGGATGTTATGGTGCATGCCTAGCTTGTGGTGTCTTCCTCAACTTAGCATCTTCAAATTAAATCTGCATGGTAATGTCAGTACGCACAATAACTGCATATCTATAACCACCTTACGGAACACTCATTAACCACATGCAAAATAATATAGATAATCCACATAATATGCCAATGTCATTAAAACTTGCAGAAATAGGATTAGACCCAATGTCTATGGTTTGAGGGAAACATTATGAAAATATCAACATTTAACATCAAATTCCATGATAATTTCCAACAAATAAACTATAGATTCTACCCAAAATTAGACCAAAAACTAGGCTCATCACACCTGGGAAACTAGAAATGGCTGAATGGAGGTCTGAATCACTGAAAATATGATGTCAAGTCTTTTTGGGACTCATTCACCAAGCTAGGTGAATTGGTCATGTTTCTAGGAAACTGTGCAAGAACAAAAATCTGCCAAAAGGGTATCCTGATCTACAAAATCTTGAAAATGTACTGGAACTAGGACTCATTCACTAGAAGTGGTGAATCGGTCTATTTGGGATTTTGTGCAACTTCAAAAGCTGATCCTTCTCTTCTCTATCTACTCTGTTCTTCCTGACTATTTTTGGGATCCGAATCTCCAATTTACAACCTGTAGGTCTTCTCCAATGTTCTCCAAGGCTTGATGAAAACTTTTGAAACTTTGAATGATATGCAAATTTTCTCCAATTTTGCTCCTAAGGAAATCTATAACCTAGACCTATAAATCACATACAAAGGAGAGGGGAAAATGTTGTTGGGTTAGTGGATAGGGGTTTTCCTTGGTCAAACCCCTTGTTGGTAATTAAACCTTGAAATGAAAAGAAAATATGAAAGGAGAATGATGGATGAACAAATAGCAATGTTGCAACTCACTAGACCCTAGCAATAAGGTGCTGCAAATATGCTTCAAATGGCTGCAATGGATGTGGTTCTTGACTCTTGCTTGATTGATGCTGATCTTGCTTGAAACACTTGCTTGAATCATAAAATCTACATGACAATTGTTAGCACAATAACAAACATGATGGATGCAATATTTGACATGATGATTGACAATTGAATGCTGCTCTAAAATGCTTGATAATCTACCTTTGAATGCTCTTGAATGCTAGGTTTTTAATATGAGTGAAATAACTTTGTATTTATACTCAATTATGCAAGAATTCCCAAAATTACAACACTATAAGCTAACATTAGATCTAGGAGAATAAAAATTTTCTAGAAATTTGAATTAAATTTGATTTTGGGCCACACAAAACTCATTTGTGACTCATTCATCCTAGGTGGAGAATTAGTACCATCAAACATAATGTATGGGACCAAAAGCCAAAAGTTCTTAGAAATGTGTGAAAACTAGTTCAGGACCCAAAAACCTAGGTGGGACCCATTCGACCAAGGTGGTGAATGAGTCCTAGATCACTAAATTTGGGCCACACAAGCCAGAGACACCTAGATTATGATTAGTTACTGATTGGTGTTTTGTTATCCTTGAAAAGATGCAATAGATGGGGCTTGTGGATGCAAAATAGGGCCAATTAAAGCATAAGAAAGCCCGATTATTGATGAAAAGCCTAGAAAAGTGTGAAAGTGTGTTAGAACACTTTACAACACTTTAAATAAGGTAAGATTAAGATTTATTTTGATTAAAAAGGGGCTCATTAAGCCCAGTTAATTAATAAAACCTTAGAAAATTGTGAAAGTGTGTTACAACACTTCACAACACTTTAGCAAGGTACCATTTAAATCTATTAGTTCACTAGGGCCCAAGACCCAATGTGAATATGTTAGGAATATTACAACACCAAATCAATGCCAAATTAAGGGGACCCTTTTCCGTCATTACATCTAGCCCCCACTTTTATGAGAGGAGGAACTTTCTTTCAACTCACACTAAAGTAGACCAAATGCAACAATGACCAAGGGGGGTTCAAATGTACCCATGTTCGCAAGATAGGACAACCATGACCAAGGGGGTTGTGTAAGCCCCCCAAGACCAAGGTCTTATGGCATACCAACATAAGCACAAAGGAACACACATGAAAGTGGTAAATAGAAACAAAAAAGCACAAGATTGCATTGTCAAAGATGAAGAGAAAAGGTAAAAGGATAAAGAAGTTGGATCAAGCTTTAACCATTTGTCCATCGTGATGTGGATCAGATCTACACTGTTTGTTTGAAAAATGCATACTCACTCTATGGCAATGAAACTCCTGGTTGTCCGCTAGGTGAGAAGTTCGAAAAGGTGAGACACATACACTCATGGCTATGGGGAAAGTCATGCCTCAGTCGAGCTTCCAGCTCAAACCATACCAAAGTTATACCTCCTGATAACTTTAATAAGGCACGACACAAAAACGATTTTCGAGCTTCATGAGGCAAGAAAAAATTTGTATGCTTGGAGCTCATGAACAAACAAGATGGATCTATAGGCATGCAAGTTGTGTTATGCAAGTTGTGTTATGCAAGGTGGCCATATAAATGCAAAATGCAAAATGCAACGAATGTTCAAAGGAGTCTTGTTTAGTTCAGTTTAGGTCTTTAACTTAGGGAACATTGTGCCTAATGTCTCTAAGAGAGGACTAATCAAAGAATAAAGATTCACAACTTAGGGGATGCAGTGCATTGCATTAAGCCACTAAGAGGAATGTAATATGCTAAGAGAGATCATGCTCTTGAAGGACACCATACCCAATTTCATCCACAAAGAAAAAAAACATCATATGAAATAAGAATACTACACCAAGAACCATGAAAAGGAAAAATGCAAGAGAATAATGCCAATGTATGTCCCCACTTTAAAGAAATTGCTAAACACTATGCTGTGAGAAATTTTCTTTAAAGTAGTAAATGAAAAATGCAAACAACAAGGAAGACATGAGGGCTAACTTGGAAAGCCCTATGCCAAGTCATATGTTTCCAAGTAAAGCCACACCATGTGAAGGAAAGGAAAAGAGAGGGGTTTCCCCCAAAATGAAAACACCATTTAACACATAAGGGATCTATGGATTTGGGGTCAGTATGTTCTTGCTACAATGTTTTTAGGGAGCTCAAAACTGTCATCATTCCCCAAATACACATAGAGCTAGAAGAATGACACAAAGAGAGCGAAAACAAAGAAAAGCCTTACGAGTCAACATGGAAGAGACATGAATGTCTTGACGCTTTGCATCATCCCCAAAAGGAAAACATAAGACAAATTCAAAAGAAATAAAGGAAAAATATTTTGGGTGAACATGGAAGAGCCATGAATGTCTTGATGCCTTGTGTCATCCCCAAAAGGAAAACACAAGACAAATGAAAAATATAAAGAGTGAAAAGTAAAAGATTGATGAAATATAGAGAAGAATGAAGGTACTAATAGAGGAATGTCATGAAGAGAGAGAGAACATCAAATGGAATGTCACGGGGGATCACATTACGCACATACAATCACATAAAAGAAAATATATTCAAAAGACTAGTAAGGCACCAAAAATTCAACCTAAAGCAGGTCAACCACATCCCAATCATGTTCATTGTATACGAAGGCAGGAAACTAGCCAAAGGGACAAGAGAAAGTGCAAAACTAGGAGAAGCACAAGGTTCAACAGTCTTTGTAAGAGATTTTTCATTTAAGTTCATGGAAGAGGAAAACAATGTATTCAACTCATTATGCACCTCTTCGTCAATTATATCAACCTCGTCCTCATCATCTAAGTTTATCACAATAGGAGGTCGAAGGATAATGTACATGGAGGAGTTCAACTCTTGTTGTGGAGGTTGTATCGGATTGTCTTGTTTTGGTGAAGGGGGAGGTTGGTCATGCATTGCTTCAGTCAAGTTTGGATTTTGATTTTCTTTGTTTAGTTCTTCATGTAACTTGCAAGCAAGGGTACGATGTCTATCTCGACACTCTCTAGCATCTCTATTTCTTTTAGTTCTATTTTCAAGTTGTGTTTATGTAGGAGCAGGTTGATCAACCATAGGTTTTTGCTCTTCCCTAAGGGGAGAAATGGAAGAAACCACTGGAGGTCGTTTGACCACTTTCTCTTTGACTTTTTAAACCTATTTTATTCTAGGAGGTGTAATGGGCTTGTTTTCATTGTGTGTTGGTCATTTGTACGAGGTAGGTGAAGGTTTTTTCTTGGGTTGGTCTTGGTTATTTGGTAATTCTTTAGGTTTAAGCATGGTTTTGTTGAGGATAGTAGGCTTAGAGATAGATGGGGACATGTTTCAAAGGGATAGTTATGCTATCTTCTTTTCCTTGAAAATTTGATAGGACAAGAAAAAAAAGTCTTCTCATGGTGTTATAGGTTCCATGGGTTTGGGTCAAAAGGAATCTAAGGAAAAATTTCCTTTGGATGAAAAAGGGTTGAAGCCACTATGGTGGACAGTGAATGTTTCATTGTCAAAAGGAAAATTTATGCATTTATGCACAACCGAAGGCACGACTTTCATGGAGCAAAGCCATGGGTGGCCTAGCTTCACACGAAATTTGTCCAATTGTGGGATGATGGAGAATGAGACATCTAATGCTTTTAGTCCTATTTGTAAGGGAAGGGTGATCAATCCCATCATAGGGCAAGAAAAGCCATTGTGTGTCTTAATCCATGATTTCAGTTTATCGTATATATCTTGATAGAGCTCATGCAAAAGTAAGAATTCCTCAGTAATCACATTCTCTCCAGAGGTGGGATCTATTAGTATCCCATTAGTGGGCTTATCATAGATAAGATTGAATATGTAAAGAGGACCATTGGGAGCATGTTTAAGTATATCCTTAGAGGAGAAAGTAATATCAAGAGGATTCTTAGTTTGACCCTTACAAGCAATGACATCTATCACTCCTACCATGTCATCCAAAGGATCATTATCTATAGAATCGTGTTGCGTAGGATCATTGTTATCATCATTTGTGTCAACATTCATCACATCATTCTTTTTAAATAGTTTCATTGGCCTTGACAAATGAAATATTATGTTTTGGCATGGGGTTGGTGAGAATTTGCAAGTTTTGGTTAGGAGGGGAAATAGACTTATATCCTTGATCACTAACACCTCCAACGGATAGATGACTGGAATCAATGAGGTCTTGCATGAGATGTTTAAAATGCTTGCAGTGTTCCGTGTCATGTCCATTTTTTTGATGGTAGTGGAAATAAGCATTTGATCTAAAGCTCAGGGGTAAAGAATTATTAGGGTTCGATGTTTTGATGGGAAGCAAGGTAATCATTTTTTGTTCTAGAAGTTGGGACATTATGTTATGAAGGGTATCAGATAAAGGAGTGAATTGTCTTTTCAGGTCCCCATAGCTAAAGGGTATTGTGGCTTCAACAACGGCTACTTGGTTATTGGGATTTTGAGTTGTTTGTTGAGGGGGATTGAATTGAAGGAACCCTTTATTTTACTTCCTAAAACGTTGGGAATTGTTTTGATTTATGGGTTCGAATTTCTCGATTCAGCTAGAAATGGATTTTGTACCATGACTACTAAACAAATTTTGATAATCATGGAGGGTGGTACACAAGTGCATGAAGGATGGAAATTTCATCTTGGTAATATTGTCTTGGATTTTTCTTTGCAAATTTTCTATAAACATCTTTTGGAGATTGGGGAATAAAGTGATTGATATCGTGAGATAAAGTTAGTTATCTTTTCTTCTTCTTTTTTCTTGCATCTCATCAAATTGGCCAAGTTCAATCTTAGGAGTCATATGCACTTGGAATTGGTTTACAAATGCATCAAAAATTTCATTGAGTGAACGAATTGAGTTGTTCGGTAAGGAAGAAAACCATTCCAAGGTGGTATCTTTCAAGGACCTAGGAAAAATATTTTCCAACAGTTTATCATCAAGAACAAAGTCACTACATAAGGTACTATAAGAATTAACATGGTTAGAAGGATCTCCATTCCCTCCATATTTCTCAAATCTAGGCACCTCTACACCTTGTGGCATTGGTGTTCACAATATCTCCAAGGATAGTGGACTACTTTTGACATAATATGTAGGTGGACCATTTTGATTTTTATTGATGGTGGAAATTTTCTTTTGAAGGGATGAAATGGCTTGGAAAATTTGTGTTATGAGAGGGTCATTACTTGTGTTATGAGATGGAAGTGAAAATGGTGGAGTGTATGTGTTTGAAGGGTAGGTGAATGGAATGCTTATAGGTGGTAAGGTGGTAGGAGATATGACTTGTGATGCCACATAGGAGCTAGGGATGCTAGTAGGAATACCCAAGGAAGGAATCACATTACTAACTTGTTGCATTGTTGTTGTGACTTGAGGAGTGGTATAGGTGGGTATTGAGGGAATTATTGTGGGAGGATGAATTTGAGTTCCTCCTTGGCTTATGACATTGCTTGTTTGTAAAGGACAACTAGTGGTTGGAGTGAGATGTTTCCCAAATATTTGCACTATGTTTCTCACAAGGTCAAGGCCATCTTCACTTTCAAGCATGCGGTGAATGCTATCTATAGTGGGAATGGCAGTAGTTGAAATGTTGTCATTTTGCACTTGATTTTGTAAGTTTGCTAGGTCCTCATGAATTTGAATTATGTTTTCTTGTGGGCTACTATCATTCCTTGGTTCAACTTGCATGCTACTTGAAGGAAAAGAGTTGCTAAAGGTATTGTCCATACCTAGTGTACTAATGTCAATACTAGGAGTAAAAGAGCTTGACAACCCAAGATCCACAATGATTGTACTATCGTGAGATGACATGAGTCTCAAACCTCATCTCACTACAATATTAGCAATAGGATACCAAATAATCATACAAGGAATACTAAATGCAATATAAGCTAAGAACAATGAAATACTTGTAACAAAAGTTTTGGAAACTAGAACAGAAAGGAAATAATAGTAAACAAAAGCTCAGAAATAATGCTTTGAATGCCAGAAAATGCAATGTAGAATATGCAAAGGGATTGATTCATCCAAGGTGGCAAATGAGTCCTAGTGATGATTTTTTTCAAAGTTTTCTTGATTTTTTATATTTTTAATTTTGTATGACCTAGATCTTAGTGCACATGTAGATTTTGAATGAATTTCAATGAAATTGGATGCAATTTATATGATCTTTCACTAATGCAAAATTTGAAACCCTAGAATGCAAATTAACTAATGCAATGTTAATGCAAGCCAAATCTAGGATGAAAATGCACTCCAAATCAGAATTTCAATGTCCTAAATTCAAGTTCACATCGAGTTCACCAAAATGAAATGGTGTTTTTGTGGGATGGATGCTATCATATGATTTAGGACATATAGCACACCCATAAATCCAATTTCATTCAAGGGTAATCCTAAAGACCTTAATGCAAAAGAGAAATAAATATTGTAATAGGGTTGTCCTAGGGGCTGAATATGATCTAATGATGGTTTCACCACCATGTTTAGACTTGGAAAAGACAATGATATGCAAGATGAAATGAAAAACCCTAATTGAATGCAAATTTAACTCTAAATGATAAAAAAAGATGAATGAAATGCAATAGAAAACTGTAAAATAGAAAGTGTGCACCTGGGAAACTAGGGATGGTTGAATGGATGTCTAAATCACCAAAAAATCTATTGTCAAGGCTGACTAGGACTCATTCACTAAGCTAGGTGAATCAGTATTATTTTTGGGAAACTGTGCAAGAACAAAAATATGCCAAAAGGGTATCCTGATCTGTAAAATCTTGAAAATGTACTGGAACTGGGACTCATTCACCAGAAGTGGTGAATCAATCCAGTTGGACTTTTCTACAACTTCAAAAGTTGATCTTTCTCTTCTCTGTCTGCTCTTTTCTTCTCGACTAGTTTCTAGATCTGAATCTATGATTTACAACTTGTAGGTCTTCTCCAATGTTCTTCGAGCCTTGATGACAATTCTGACAACTTTGAATGATATGCAACTTTTCTCCAATATTGCTCGCTAGACCTACAAATCACACACAAAGGAGAGGGAAATATGTTATTGGGTTAGTGGATAGGGGTTTTCCTTGGTCAAACCCCTTGTTGGTAATTAAACCTTGAAATGAAAGAAAATATGAAAGGAGAATGATGAATGAACAAATAACAATGTTGCAACTCACCAAACTCTAGCAATAAGTTGCTACAAATATTCTTGAAATGGATACAATGGATGTGGTTCTTGACTCTTTCTTGATTGATGTTTTTGAAAGAGGAAAAAATGAGTTTTACAGGGACTCGAAACCACAAAGTTTATAGAATAAAGAAAGAGCCAAAAGATACATCACAGTTCGGAAGGCTGTAAAAATAAAGCAATAAACACCCACAACCAACTAAAAAGCCAACGAAGGACATAGAACCAAAAAACCAGACAAAGCCAACAATAACTAAATTTGAGTTTTTAAAAGATCAGCAGTCTTGGCTTCCAACTCATTCATGTCCTAAAATCCCCCCTTTAAGATCTGAACCATCTGTGTTGTGGGAGGCGCTTTCCTTTTAAGATTGGCTTGGGTCCTTTTAGAGATGCCCTGATCCTCATTCTTACTTTCCTTGTTCTCTTCCAAGTCTATGACCAGTGAACCCTGTTGTGTTTTTTCCAACTTTTCAGATATAGCATTGATTATAATGGCATTGTGCCTAGCCATTTTATGATTTTGTTCCACAATTTTTTTTTAGATTACTTTTAATTTTAACCATTTCCTCTTCCATATACTTGTATTTCTCATCAATGTCACCTCCTTTCCTACCAATGCTACTCTTGTTCAGATTCCCTTCTTCATTGGTGATGGCAGCTAGCTTCAACTCTAGCTCCTACGACTTACTGTATAATTCCATATTTCTTTGGTTGAGCTCATTAATTTCTTGATTGGCCCACTTTAAGACTTTGAAAATTTCATTGATGCTGCTTCTAGTAGAGGCGAGAATGTCAACAGTTTGACCCCGATCTAATATGAGATTAACATCTCCCGGGTTGGGGGAGCAAGGGAATTTGGTACCTTCAAAACTAAAAGAAGCAGGGGTAGAGGGAACAAAATTTATACTCGCTTCTGGGTTCTCGATTTTATCCTCTATGGAATCTGTAGAATAGGAAACCAACTTGTTGGTAGGGGAGCCCTTAAGAACATGATTCTTAAAGGGGGCAGAGCAGTCAGGAATGGCCTTAGGGTTAGCTTTAGTAGGCTGGGGTTTTTTAGAATGGGTTTTCTTACCAAACATCTCAGAGGATGGGTGGGTTTCAATAATTCTCTCCCTATTAGGCTGAGTCTCTGACCCTCCACTATCGGTATTATCGTCCTTAGACTTTGAAGAGGCCATGGGTTTAGATAAAGTAGGCATACTTTGATAGTGTTCAAAAATTAACCTAATCAGACCAGGATGAAGAATGGGATATCTCTTGGGGTTTTTCCCATGGTCCTCTAGGCTATTACTCAATGAACATAACAAGTAATGTAGCAGAGAAATTCATACCTTGTGGTGGAAATGATTGAGAATAGAAAAATGATGCCCATACACTTTAGTAAATCTCCCGTCCAGGGTGATATACTCCATGATAACACAAAGTACTTTTCTCCACAATGCCTTGATAGTATCAATTTCGAAGTAGCTGTTAGAGATTTTAACCAATTTTAATTTCTCCTTGTCCTTCTTGGGAAATCTAATGACTGCCTCGTCAAAAAACCTTCTGTCACGGTAAAAATTCATGCCCTCAGTAGACATTTCAGTAATCTCCCCTATAATCTGTTCATCCAGCTTCACCTTTCTTCCAAAGAGAATGATTTCGCCATTGTTCCAATTCTTCTCAAAGTAATCTGTAGCCACTGAGTTGGTTCGATGAAGTTTTTCCATATATGGGGCCAGGCCACCTTTTTCAATCTGCTCCCAAACCTTCTCATTCCTAGTACATGCACCTCATAGCTTCAAGGCTCAATTCTTTTCCTGTCCCCCCCTATTTTTGTTTCCTCCTTACTATAGACTCTACTAGTGCCAAGGACCTATTGCAGAATAATGCAGCTGTTCCAATGCACCCACAAAGCGTGCCGCTTTTTCTTCCCTTCTAAGTAATGACACGACCCCATAAGATCTCTTGATTTCGATGTACCTGGCCCCTTTCTCTTTAATCATTAATTTTTTTTGGCTCTTTCCCATGCGTAACATCATAGTCTAGTAATGCCATGACTTTGGTTCTCAAGTCCCTAAAATTTTTCCATGTGTTTAGACCTTGCATCCTAACCCCTTCATTTGCAAAGTAGTATGCCAGGCTGTTAGCTTCCCTCTAGACGTGTGCAACTTTAATTTTTCAAATTTGTCTAGAATAGACTTAGCTTCATCTATCCAATTCTTTATCGTCCATGAGGGTGGGGTCCTTCCTAAAAGATAATCAATTATATTTTTAGAATCTCCTTGAAGCCATAAGTTTCTTATATTCAAATTATAAGCTAACTTTATAACTTGGAAAGCTCCTATAGCCTCCGCCACATGGTTGGTTTGATGGCCAATATATATAGCCATAGTCGTAATAAAGTTATTGTTTGAATCCCTTATAACACCTCCACTTCCAACCGAACTCAGGTTACCCTTCACAACTCCATCAAAGTTGGCCTTAGACCAACCATTTGGAGGAAAGGTCCAACGAACACCCTCCTTGATTTTCTTAGTAGGCTTGGAAGCATAAGAGATGTTCACTTTAATATCCCAATATTTTACAATCCTTAAATCATAGGGATTTCTCACCATGCTTCCAAATTAGGAGCTTTTTGAGGAATAACATTAAAGTTTTCCTTTATGAGTCTAAAAATTCTCTCAAAGACATTATTCTTAGACATCTTCTTGTCCCTGAAAAGTCTATTATTGCATTCCTTCCATACACCCCAAGCAACAAAAGGGAATAAGAAGACCCATAACCTTTGAATATGGGGGTTTTGAGTAGGGACTTTCCATTGTAATAACTTTTCAATAGTTTGGGGGAAAACCCAGGAGAGATTCCAGGTTGCTAATAGTTTTCCCCAGATTAAGGAGGAAAACGAACATTGGAGGAATAAGTGGTTGGCTGACTCCGCCTCGCTCTTATAGAGGTAGCATCTATTAAGAATTTGAAATCCCTGTTTACAAAGATTATCCACCGTGAGAACCTTATTCTGAAGCATTATCTAGAAGAAGATATTAACTTTTGGAGTTAGGTGTTTAATCCAAGCTTTAGACTAGAAGGGAGGGGTGGCTTGAGAAAGGGACAACAAAGAGACAACTGAAGAGATAGAGTAGTTACTTGAAGGGTTATCCATCCAGACAAGAATGTCATCTTGTAGATTTTGTCCCATGCTGACAGCCTTTAAGGAGGATTGAAGTTGAGCCAAATCTTGATTGATCACACATAAGTTCACCCAGTTTCCTTCGAACTAGTAATCTTTAACAAGTTCCCCGAAAGTAGCTTTGCATTGCTCTGCCCATTTGTTGAATATTTCAATATTAATATAAGGGATTCCTTAAAGAGTGATTTATCCTCCCAAAATCTAGCTTGGTTACCACTTCTGATGTGCCATCCTGTCCCATATTGCAAAAATTTTCTACCAGCAATCATGTCATTCTAGCAAGTTGAACCACATGGGAAGACAGGAGAATCTAGCAGAGCTTTGAGGGTCATACCATCAATCATATTTTTACTTTTTAAAATATCTCTCCATTCTCCTCCAGATGAGAAAGATCTCAAAATTTGTTTGGCTAGGAGAGTTTTGTTAATTATTCTAATTTTTCTAAGACCTAAACCCCCCAATGCCTTCGGTCTGCAAACCAAATCCCACCCAATTAGAGGCATTCTCTTTCTTTCCTCCACTCCAGACCAGAGGAATATTTTCTGGATCTTTTCAATGGCCATGCATGCTTGGCAGGGATTTTGAAGAGGCTTAAGGCATAAATTGGAAGATTCTGAAGAGAAGCTTTAAGAAGTTGAACTTTTCTAGCTTGGCTCAGAAGAGCTCCTTTCCAACCAACCAGTTTCTTTCTGAACCTATCAACTAGAGAGCACCAAAAGGAATCTAGTGGTTTAAGGCATAACAGAAGTCCAAGATAGGAAGAGGGTAAGGAATCCACCCTAAAATCAAGGATTCTAGTGATCTTGACCTGTCTATGCTCAGGGGTGTTGAAGAAAAAGATGGAACTCTTCTGTCTGTTGACCTTCTGTCCAGTCGCTGATTCATAAACATCCAAAGTTTTTATCAAAGTCTTAGCCTCATTCACTAAAGATCTACCCATCAGCATAGTGTCAGCTACAAAATGTTGGTGAGAACATATTAAATTCATGGAAGAAGGACTAAGACCAATAAGGGACCTCTATTCAATCAATCTCTTCAGATTCCTTCCCAGGCTTTTAGCCATTAGAGTAAATAGAATAGGAGAGATAGGATAACCTTGTCTTAAGCCTCTTGAGTTTTGAAATAAACTAGAAGGAGATCCATTAACAATGATGGCTGTGGAGATAGTGGTAACCAGCTGGTTCACTAGCTGAATGACTCTGCTACTGAATCCAAAGCCCCTCAGGATTTTGAATAAAAACTCCCAGTCAACATGGTCGTACGCTTTGGAGATATCCACCTTGAGAAGAAAACCTTCAGTTTTAGATTCCACAAGTGAATGAATATTCTCATGGATAGTGACTACTAAATATAAATTTTTCCTTCCAGGAACAAATCCATTCTGCTGAGGGGATATCAATGAAGGAAGGATAGAAAGGATCCTTGAAGTCAACACCTTAGAGATGATTTTATAGAGAGAGTTGCAAAGACTAATGGGTCTAAATTCCTCAAACTCTATTGCCCCTGGTTTCTTAGGAATGAGAACCACAAAAGTAGCATTCAATTCCTTAAGGAGCCTTCTAGAGCCAAAAAATTCCTTAACAACATTCACAACATCACTTTCCACAATTTCCCAAAACCATCAGAAAAAGAACATAGGAAATCCGTCAGGCCTAAGGGACTTGTTTCCTTCAAAAGAAAAAATGGCTTTCTTGATTTCCTCCATAGTGGGAATGGCCGCTAACTTTTCATTGTCTTCCCTAATGACAACCTTGGGGATGGCCTCTAAAAGAAAATCTTGATCAATTTGATTGATCTCCCTATTCTCTGAAAGAAGATTATTATAGAAGAGGACAACTTGCTTTTTGATGTCTTCCTCTTCCTCAAATCTAGTACCATTAACTTCTATGGAAGCGATTCTATTGGTAGCCCTGTGTTTTGAAGTAGATAAATGGAAGTACCTAGTGTTTCAGTCTCCAGCAGAGAGCCATAACACCCTCGATCTTTGCCTCCAGAACTCCTCTTTTGTTATTATGTCATGCATTTTAACCAGCAATTCATTTTCTCTATTCTTAATATCTTCAATGTATCCTTCCTTTTGGATTTTATACTGGATCTCTACAAGCTTCATTTGAATTTTAGATTTAATGCCAAAAATGTTTCCAAAGGATTCATTTTTCCATCTTCTTAAATTGTGTTTGAATTCTCTAAGGTTTTTAGCAATTCTGAACATAGCAGTTCCTGGGACTTCAATATTCCACCATTTCCTAATTTCGTCTGAGATTAGGGGATGGGACAGCCACATTCTTTCAAATGTAAAAGGCGAGTTTTTTTTCACCTTTATAGGGTCTACCACAAAACTTATCAGAAAGTGATCTGACCCAACTCTAGAGAGAGCTTTAAGAGAACAAAAGTAGCTTAAGAGCCACTGATGAGAAATTAAGGTTCTATCTAACCTAACTTGAATTAGATCCTTACCAGTTCTTCTATTCGACCAAGTGTACTGGGATCCTTGCAAGTCCATATCAATCAACTTCTTGTTGTTGATGAAATAAGAAAGATCAGACTTACTTTCTTGGTTCACCTGAGACCCTCCAAACTTCTCCTCATTCAGAAGGGGTATGTTAAAGTCGCCCATAAGTATCCAATGGTCATTATCAAAAATTTTGTGGAGGGTAGAGAGCTTGTTCCATAAAGATTTTCTTGCTCCTTTCCCATTGGGAGCATAGATATTCAACTGAATTTAGCTAAAGTTATCTCTGATATGTGTGAATTTAGTAGTCACATGATTGTCTCTTTCCAACAAAGGTTCCCCTTTGATGAAGTTCTCATTCCAAAAAGTAGCTATGCCTCCTGACGCACCATCTGAACTATTTCCTTAAGTTCCACAGTTCTAATTTTTTTTGATCTTCTCCACGTTTTCTTTGGGAATTTTAGTTTCTTGGATGAGGAGAATGTCTGGTTTATGATCCCTAACAAAATTGTGCAAAACATCCCTCTTGTGAAGGCTATTGAGCCCTCTTATATTCAAGGACATAATCTTCATGTCTTACCAGGGGATTGGAGGATCTTCAGAATGGTCTTTTGAACACCATCCACTATATGCTGAAAGCTTTCATGCTCTTTGTGCCATCTACTTGATCTTCTTCCCTAGCCAAACTTTGTGGCAGCACAATCCACCTTAGCTCTTGTTCTGGTAATAACTCCACTCGAAGTATTCTGATGTTTTCTTTTCTCCTTCTTTTTCTTAGAATGAGAGAGGACTTCTTCCCATTCAATATCTTCTCGGCTCTTCATCTCTCTGCCAGAATCCCATTCCTTGTCATTCATTCTTCTTTGCTCCCTTGGAAGGGTATCCATTAGGCCATTCCTATGCTGATTCAAATTTTCACTCGAAAGTTCAGTATCATGGCTTAGATCTTTAAAGGTGTCATTTACAAAGTATGGGGTTGATTTTTCTGAGGGATCACTCAAAGGGGAGCATTTAGCAAAATTCGCATTCTGGATTGAGATGCCAATATCTAGAGACAAACCCTAGATAGGAATATCCTCCAATCTAGGGAACCCATTCTCTTTTTCTTCTGGTAAAATCTTAAGGGTAGAGGAGACAAAGTCCTCATCCCTATTCCTTTCCTCCGTATTTTCCAATGCTCTTTCCTTTGTATTTTTCAATGTTCTTTTCTCATCTTCCTTTGAACCAATATTATTTTCTACTCTTGTTTGGTGATCCTTAGATTCTATTTCATTAATATTGTCCGAGGTATTCCTCTGAATCTCATTTTTCCTACCAACCTCCTCACTGGTATTACTTGCTTGACCTTCCCCATCATTTTTCTTTCTCCATATAGTCTTAGGATTGGACAGGTGATTTTCTTTTTCTTTGCTGACATTTAGTGGGAATTTGTTAGCCCAATGCCTTGATTTCCTACACATGAAGCAAGCAAAGGGAATGGAATCGAACTCTATAGTTTGCATCCAAGTTCCCAACTTAGATTGAATTTCTATTGAAGACGAAAGGTCAGCACTCTATGAGAATCCTACACAGATTCCAGAAAATACCAGTCACTTTCTAGTTGTTGTCATAGAGTTTTAATAGAGAGAATTTCTCCAAAGGAACTTGCTATCATGCTGTTGAAAATATCCTCATTCTAGTATTCTAGAGGGAGACCTGAGAGTCTAGCCCAAACTGGAACATTCTCAAAGATAGAGTCAAAAAGGTCCAGGCGGGAGGTCCACTTCTTTAGGGCCAAGGAGGATTTTCCAATGACCCAGGGTCCTCCACTCCTTACAGCCAAAATATCCTCCTTGCAGGTAAACTCAAAGGAAAAGAAACCTTTAGGAAGAGCGGCTACAAAAACTTGCCCATTTGTTCTCCACTTATTTTTAACAAATTCCCTGACCACCTCAACATTTGGTCTGGGACCCATAAACTTTCCAACCAGGACTTTCTCCATCAAAGCAATATTATGATCAATGATAAGATCAGACACAAAGATGTAAAACTTACCTTTCATTGGGTCCGAATGGTTACTCACTAGAGGGAAAATAGATTTTCCATTTGGTTTGATTCCAAACAATGAGGCCCAAGTTCTATGCTTAGCTCCTTCCCTTTTAGCAGTCGCTTTCCCCACATTGGAAATTTTGCCCTTTCCACCCTATTGACCTTCAGGGGACCCCCCCTAATTTGTCTTTCCTCCTGGGTCCACCTGGAATTTGTTTATTGTGTCCTTCTCATCAGATTCAACCTTACTTTTCTTTACACTCGGAACGTGCGCCGATTCAACTTGGGAATCCTCCGATCCTGCTCCATGGCCTGCTCCATGGTTTAGAGATTCAAAATTTTTCTTTTCCCTCCCATGCTCCACAGTCCCGTGCTTTTCCTGCCCATGCTCCATTACTTGGAACCATAGGAAAACTACTAAAAATGTTATTGAAAGTCTTCACATTTATTGAACAATGTTTTTTTCTTCTTGATTGATGTTGATCTTGCTTGAAACACTTGCTTGAATCATAAAATCTACATCACAATTGTTAGCACAATAACAAACATGATGGATGAAATATTTGACATGATGATTGAAACTTGAATGCTTCTCTAAAATGCTTAATAATCTACCCTTGAATTCTCTTGAATTCTCTTGTGAATGCTTAATGATCTCTTGAATATCAGGTGTGAATATGAGTGAAATAACCTTGTATTTATAATCAATTATGCAAGAATTCTCAAAATTAAAACACTACAAGCCAACATTAGATCTAGGAGAATAAAATATGACCAAAAATTTGAATTAAATTTGATTTTGGGCCACATGGGACTCATTCGTGACTCATTCGCCCAAGGTGGTGAATGAGTCCCATTAGACATGATGTATGGGACCAAAAACCAAAAAGTGATTAGAAATGTGTGCAAACCAGTTTGGGACCCAAAAACCTTGGTGGGACCCATTTTCCCAAGGTGTCGAATGAGTCCCAGATCACTAAATTTGGGTGACACAAGCCAAAAACATCTGAATATTGATTGGTTACTGATTTTTTTCAGGATTATCCTCAAAAAGATGCAATAAATGGGGCTTGTGGATGAAAAATAGGGCCAATTAAAGCATAAAGAAAGCCCAATTATTGATGACAAGCCTAGAAAAGTGTGAAAGTGTGTTACAATACTTTACAACACTTTAAGGTGAATCCACAATAGTGGTTTACAATTTTATGGAGGAAGGAAAATTGAAAAAAATGGCCCCATGGCAAAAAAATTGGTTTTAGGGGTTTGCATGAACCTACAAGTTCGAACCGGGGTTCGACTGAACCCATTAAATTGGGCCCACATTTCCCACCCAAAAAATAAAGGAAAAATGCATATTAAGGGGGTTCGAATGAACCCTGGTTCGCTAGAACCCCCCTAGTTCTAGCGAACCCCCCTTTTCCCTAATTTTTTAATTTGTTCAGGACAAAAAACCTAATTTTTAGCTTTGAAGCTGGGTTGAGGATGAAAATGGTTGGGAATCCTTACAAATCCAACTTGAATTAGGTAGTCCTCAAATGAGCTATCCAATGAATATAATTTTAATATGTTTTGGTTTTATTATGTATTTTTTTTTAGATTTTATTACATAGGTTTTTCATCGAAAATGAAGGTCTCTATTCCGCACATGTGGAAAAATAGTAGATTATCAAAAAAAAATTGAAAATATGAGTATGCAGATATTGAGTCCTTGATCCAACAAAAAAAAAAATTGAATTTCGATATATACAAAAAAAGTTCGCATTATACTGGTCGCACTATGTCTAAATTATCATTGGTTTGACTTCAAAACTTGATTAAAGAAAAAATATTCAATAAAAAATATCTAACCAAGTGGAAGCACTAGATATCAGAGTCACAAATGTAAATTCAAAAATTAAATTTTATCCTTCATGGAAAAAAGTTATGTGTTATACGATTATGTGTCACTTTTTAAAAATGTTGTTTTAAAAAACCAATTTTGTGGGAGATGAAATTTAAGAAGTGCAATATAGTTCCAAAAATTTTGAAAAAAATATTTTTAGAATCTACAGACAAAATGTGATGAGACTCTAGTTTGCATCATCTTCAAATTCCTCACGGTTTAGCCGCTATAGGTGCCCGAATGTGAAGATTTAGTTAAAAATAATATTTGAGTGTCTAGTTTGGCCAAAAATTGTAAACCACTATTGTGGGATCACCCTTAAATAAGGCAAGATTAAGATTTATTTTGATTAAAAATAGGCTCATTATTCCTAGTTAATTAATAAAACCTTAGAAAACTGTGAAAGTGTGTTACAACACTTCACAACACTTTAGCAAGGTACCATTTAAATCCATTAGTTCACAAGGGCCCAAGACCTAATGTGAATATGTTAGGAATATTACAACACTAAATCAAGGCCAAATTAAGGGGACCTTTTTTGGTCATTACAAAATTTATTTTATAGATTATCTTCTAATACTTCCCACAAAACTAAGCTATGAATCAAAAGTAATGAATAAATAACACCTCACACATAGAAGTAATTATATGCTTGATAATGTTGTAGTAGTCCTCATGGGCTTATATTTTATCTATTCTCCTCTTCTCTCTAGCATAGGTTGCTTTGAGTGACAGAGGAAGGGAAAGTTCTTAGAAAATTTAAGCTTGGGGAATTAGTGATGGGATGTTGTGGAAGTAGCTATGAAATATTCTAAACCTTAAAGATGAATAGAACATGGATGATGTGCTAGATTATTCTAATAGTCTTTGGAATTTACATTTGACACCTACAAATGAACTTGACATCCCAATAAAGTAGTTATGGGGAGAGAAAAGAAATAAAATTCACAAAGAAGGAAAGGGTGAATATTTAAAAACCAATTAATCATAATCACATTCATGATTGGGAGAACTAAAGAAGAAAAAGTTGAAGGTACTAATCAATTCTAAACTAGACTCACTAACATGGGAAATTAGATGGAAAAGAAATAGTGAAAATTGAAGTATTAATGTGTTAAACAAGAATGATAGTTTCACCCAAGTCTTCTCAAGGTTGGTCATCTATTTTACTAAGGTAGACCACTAAGGTGACCCTATAGCTTAACCTAGGCCACTTAGGAAATCCTAGGATCTCTTCGGTGACCATATGATATATTAGGTTCCTAGAGTAAAGGGTGGAAAAGTTTTGCTTGAAAGGATGAAGGAATGAATGAGCTAAGTATGCATTATGAAAGCATGATTAAGATATGAGAAAAGGTCCTAATGATATAAGAGAGCTTCCATCAAAGTACAAGTAGAGGGAATTCGAAATATAGGAATTTAGGACCTATACTAGCCAACATTTACCCTTTTTTCATTGTCCCACCAAGTAAATAAAAACCATTTAAATCATCCCTATTAATGGTGCCATTTGTTTACACTAACAACTACATACTCAATAAGCTTAGACAATGGATATCATTTCCTAGAGTAGAGGAATAAAGTTTTTCATAGATGATGAGGCACACCTATGATTACATTGTAATTACTTGAGGGATAATTAACAAGATGAGGAGGATATTTTTCACTTTAGGATACAAAAAAAATTACAGGGTGTTTTGAGAGGTCTCTAAAAATTCAAATAATGAGAAATTAAAATAAAACATTTAGATCTTTTAGAAATATATACTATATAAGCAAATATCCTAATCAACTATTACTAGATATTAAACTATACTAGTTGTTGATATAAGGTCTACTAAATCCTTAGTAAATAATTTGTAGATTTGCACATGTAACATTAGTGTCAAATATCTTTGAATACCTTCACTTAAAACCTCCTAAAATTCCTTGTTACATTTATAACAACCCTCTATAAGTAGAAAAATTCCTTTATGTCTTCCTTTTGTGTTTTTGGACTTTGATTTTATTTGTTTTCTTGTAGTGTCATAATTCATAGTTCAAAACATTGTATTGTCAAAGTTTACATAGTTACACCATTGCATCAATTTTTCAATCCATCAAGATTATAACAAAGACCCTCCAAAAAAGAATCTAGATCTAGGGCTGATTGATTCACCTTCAAGGATGTAATTCAATCTCTTATGCTTGTTAATCTAGATTCCCACACATGTTCTTGGAAAAGGTTGCATTCTAACAATCTACCCATTAGACCTAGGGTCTTCATTTTCCAACAAAATAGGTCCAACAAAGAAAAGAATAAGGGTGACAAAGAGATATTCAAGAACAAAAAAAAAGTTAGGAGGTACGAGGTAAAATTTGAAATTATTGCATTCAAAGTTGAAACTAAAGTAGAAATCAAAAATTTTGAAGAGCAAGTTGATGCTAAAATATAGGATTCTTGGTTAAAACAAGTGGAACCATATTTCAATGTTTAATGTGATTGTGTGTAAATGATTTCCTATGGGTCATGACGACATGCTTCTTGGGAGAAGAAAAACAGTTAGTCTTGTCTATTTGGGTGGGTTTCAAATTTTTGTTGTATAAAAGATTCTATGTACTTGGACATGAAATTGACCAAAAAGACTAATTGATTCTATTATGGACAAGGTATTGAGAATAGTGTGCAAGACTACATAATTAAATATTGTAGACAAACCATGTTTCTTTGTATTGGAGGAGAATACCGTTATCAAATATCTTGGTGGGTTGCACTTTAATGTTAGGAGAAGAGTCATCATTATAAAGCCAAAGGACCTAGATGAAGTATGTTCTTGACATGCTACACATATTTGAAGAAGAAAACAAGGGTAAGTGCATTTGTAGATCTTAGTTATCAATAAAATTTGGTTTCACTTGATATAGTTAAGAATCTTGGTTTGAAAATATAGAATCATCCTCACCCATATCCATTGAATTGGGTGAAAGGGGTTTTGAGATTAGAATTACAAATTTTTTTTTTTTAAATAGTTTGGTATGAGCCCAAAATATGTTGATGAGGTGGACAATGATGTGTTTGCATTTGACATATTTGATATTATACTTGGAAGTTCATTTTTGTGAGGAAATTGAAGTGAAGAAAATCTATGCAAAAAAATGGAGGTGAACTACACCTAGCAGGTGTAGATGGACATGAAAATCTTGTAAAAGGAGAAAACACTAGAAGCAAACCAAAACTAATTAGGCTTGGTATTTTAAACATCCCAACAATATTTAATACATGAATAAGCACACGAAGGGTGATGGAAAGACACCTTAGGTAAAATAACTCATAGAAACTTGCATGAAACATCTTAGAGCAATTATATGCAATGGAAAAAATGAAACTTAAGTGCACTAAGGTAAAAGGAATTGAGAAAAAAAGGGGCAAAGCAAGGCTAAGTCCCCTTCAAGACAAACCATTGACCTAAAGTAAAGATTGTATGAAGAAAAATCATCGACCTAAAGACAAATCGCTGACTAAAAGTATGAAGCAAAATTCACAAAAAGAAATGATAGCTTGAAGAAAAATCATCAACCTATAGTCAAGATTGTATTTCAAAATTCTATACATAAAAATTACTATTCTATACATATGAAATTATAAATTAAATTATTGTATCTTCTATACACATATAAAATTGTACTCTAGCATATTAATCTATTTAATTTTGTATCGGTGTAACCCTTCCACCTCCTTCCAGTGCAAGTGCTAGTTATTTATGAGACACTCAGTTTATTTAACAATGAAAGTAGAATAATTTTATTTTGAATGACTCAAGCTTCAAATAGAACACTAATTACTCATGAAATCAATATCATGATGATATTAGATATAATACTATATCTACTTATTTGAGAATAAAACAAAACCATCTCAATTGATGTTCCTACAAACACGAGCATACTCCCATACTCTCCCTGCCTTACAAAGAAAACCTGGAGCACAATGTCTATCCTCTCGACATTTACACATCTTGTCCAAAGCACATCCATCTCTCAACTCCTCCACACCTTTCCCTCCGATTCCGAACAAACCGTCCGTCCAATCATTAGAAAACACTCCTTGCGGATCAAGCCTCTCCTTCACCTTCAAAAATCCTTCCAAGTTCACTGTCCGTTTGGCCAACCCTCCGAACAAGTGACCTCCAGATTTTCCCCAGTGCAATCCCCCTCCATACTTCTCGATCACCATCTGCTCTATCTCTTGGTAGATATCTTCATTCCACTTGGGCATACCGGCTTCCCTTGGTCGATAAGTTACGAGCTCTATCGTCACCTGATCTTCAGTGGGTCCTAGGTACGCTTTGGACTTCTTAATAGACCGAATATATATTACATCTTGGTCACACATCCTTTTGGGATTAAAATCTTTTATTTTATTTACATCTTTCATGGCTTCTCGGAATCGAGACACAGGCACTCTCAGTTCCACGTCAAAGAACAAAGACGTGTGCACGCGACGGTCCCAGATACAAATGGTCTCATTTTTATCTAAAATTTGGGTAGGAGTACAGCTCTTATCCTTTTCCTCAGGGACATTTTCGCATTCACCAGATGCCTGCATGCGATGATTGAAACCGACCACTGGGTAACCTGTGAAGCGTTTCCCGTCGTTCAAAAACCCGTTGCCATTTGCTGCATTTTGAATTGTTCCATTTCCAACACGGTTGCAAATTGCATCCACGTCTGCTTCTGCCTGGATTGAATCGACTGAAAGGAAATGGCATGCGAAACAAGTTGATCGATATGTGTAATCGGGATCCATTTTTTATAACAAAAATACTATCGTGGGAATGAGCAATTAGTTATTTTTGGAAACGATTGAAATGTTAAAACACTCACCTTGATAAGCACTTGTTTCAATGTCAGCGACTGTGGCGGGAGTACCAGTCATTGAGCTGCTGCCGTCTCCTGCAACATCAACAGAAATGCGATCTATGGCTAGAAAAACGGCCTTCCGGTGAGAAGGAAGCCATCTTATATCACCAAATGTGTGAGCTCTGAGGAAACGTTCGGCTTCATTTTCCAGACCGTAATCATCTTTGACTGAGACGGAAACCGATCGCTTAAACATGGGCTGCAAGGCGAATGTTATCTCTGAAATTGCTCCCAACGTTCCCAGAGCCAATCTGGCAGCGTTCAGATCTTCGTCTGCTTCTGTCAAACTTATGATCTTTGCGTAGCCTTCTGAAGGAGACGCAGGCACTACGATTCTCATTCTCACCACGTATTCATAAACTACACTGCCTTTGTCGGCGAAGCTACTGCCGTGGGCTCCGGTGGAAATAACGCCGGCTGCAGAAACTCCGCTAATGTAAGCCATGGCAGGGAGAGCGAGGCCGTGCTTTGCAGCTGCTTCAATCACGTCTCTCATCAGCATTCCGGCTTGAACTGTGATTGTCATGGCGTTGCTATTCACTTCAATGACGGAGTCATAATTCTGGGTTGAAATGATGAGTCCTCCGCTCTCCACACAGACGAGATTTGATATGCTGTGAGCGTGTCTGCTCACCACTCTGATCTTCCGGTTGCTTTGAACAGCGTGGGCAACAGCACGGAGGAGTTGGGGCTCTGAAGTAGGCCATGCCACGGTAGCCGCTTTGCAAATAGAACGGTCGGCCCATATGCCCTGGTAATTGAAGATTTCACATCCATCGCTTCGGCATTGCAGTGATGGAGCAGGCGGGCATGCTCTTGCTTTTGCATCTGTGCTCAACACTGGGGTGAAATACAAGATAAGGATAACCAGAATGCGAATCATCACTTTTATTTCGCTCTTTTCCAAGTGGGAGAGAAGTTTGGTCTACTCCGAGGGGACTCTACCAATGTGTTTATATATAAATTATGCGTCAGTGACAGCTGGATAAGCGCAGACTAAATTTACATGCCTTCCTTGTCAAACAATCTTCTTCCAAATCATGTGTGGACTTAAATCTTTCAAAATTGCCTTGTCAAACACTCTTCTTCCACAAGTCACGGGTGGAGATAAAACTCTTATCATGTGTGTACTTAAATCTTTCAAAATTGCCTTGTCAAACACTCTTCTTCCACAAGTCACGTGTGGAGATAAAACTCTTACAATGCACGTCTCTTTCAGATATTTTACCCCATGCAGCTAACATATGAGTACTCTGGGAACATATACAAAAATACCAGAGACTATAGCAACGAGAATTTCATTACTTTCCATCGCCAGCTTACCCGACTGGATTTCTTTCATATTTCATGGCAAAAAAACCTAAACAAACATAAACTTGGATTTATGCAATGTCATCATACCTAACCATGTCTAACTATTGTGACAAGTGTGAAATAGTTGATCACATATTTGAATTTTAAAATGCCAAAGTTAAAGAAGTTTGAAATAACTTATAGGGGAGTTTATCTTCAAGTTAGATACTATATCAAAAAGGCAATTGGAAAAACATTTGGATTAAAGGAGGATTCAAACAAATTATTCAACATTAGTGGACAAACATTTGGATTGAAAGAAGATTCTAACAAAATTTTCAACATTAGTGTGTTAGCCTTTAAATATTAATCAAATAGGAATGGATTAAGGAGATCATAATTACTCTTTCATTTGTGCTTTGCTAATGGGAGATATCTACAAGAGAATGATTCTACTAAAACATAATGAATTATTTGTTGGTATCAATGTTCTAGAGATATTTCTAAGCATATTCCTTATGTTATCACCAAAAAATTAGGCAAGACAATGGCACAATAGTTAGTGAACCCACCTTGGCGTTCTTTTGTGAGAACCTATGATACTCTAAATCTACTCACCACAACTATGTACGAGATGGAATTTGGATAGCACATGCATTGCACCCTTGTTATCTAAATCAAATCACTCTTGCTCATAAGATAAAAGCCAATGGAGTAGGGTAGCATCCAATTGAAAACCCTCTTTGTGGGGAAAAAATTTCTATAGGTGAGAATGGTATTATCACATTGGGTCTAGGAGTCACACCAATTTTCTCACTTACTTCATGAAGATGGATTGCATGATGGTGGATAATAATGTTGAGGCAAGGAGCTAGAGTTCAAATGTCATGTTGTTGCTAAGAAAACCTCACAATAGGTATCATTGTAATGGTTTTAGTTTGACCAAGTGTGTTGTTAACTTAAATTAGGATTAAGTCATGTCAATCAAAGGCATGGAATTTATTTTGTCTATGAGTTACTAATTTAGTCCTCTTTTAAGAAGACTAGTTCTTTTGTATGATCTATCTCTTGCATGTCTCCTATTATTTTCTTCCTAGATTTAGTGCAAGATTGTTGCGTACTTTATTTTGTTACACAATTTCATTAATAATTTATTTCACCCAATCCTCTCTAACCTAAAGACACATGGACCTAACAATGGAATAGTGAGAGAAGAGGCATGTTCCTTGCTTCTTGTAGCTATACTTATATTTTGTGTTGATTAATTTTTTTACATTAATTGTTGATTGAATTTCACTACTTGATTTGATGTTTGATCATTTATGGCTGATTTGTTGTGTTTTTTTCCTTGTTTTGTTGAGTGTCATGTGTTGTTATCAAGGGTTTTTGTATGTTTTGTTGTGTTCTTGTGAGTAATAACTAATTACCTAAATGAATGAATATAAAAGAATCAAAAGAAATAGAGTTCTAATATCTTTATATATGCCACTTGTTTAAGTCTGACCTAGTTGATTATATATATAATTTAAAAGAAAGGTCTAGATGATTTAAATGCAACTTAAAATATATTTTTTGAATTTTTCATTTTTGTTCGATATGTTGAAAGTATTAAAATGATTTATGTTGTTACAAAGAGCTTTTTTCTTTTTGAATATATAATTGAAGGAAAATTTAATCTAATATATCTAAATGCACAAATAAATCTTGTTTAACCATCCTAATCCATAATATAGTTACAAAATATCATTGATGAAGGAAAGATAAAATTTTCTTAACCTATTTTGTAGATTATATTTTAATAACTCTTTAAAAAAGAAGAAGAATCAAAAGTATTCAATAAATGACACATCACAATTAGGAAACACTAGGTTCTCTTCGATGACCCTAGGATATATTGGGTGCTTCTAGAGTCAAAGGTATTGATGAACCATAGAATTGCCCAATTTCCTATTGTTATTTCATACTTTTATCTTTATTTTCTTCTAAACTTTGAGAAATTACTAGACCTTTCATGTATAACTTTAAGTAGTTCAAAGCATTTGGAATTGAACATGTTAAATACTAATGTGTATGTCATAGAGTTATGAATGTCCATAAAGTTTAGTAGGATTTTATGTTTAAATTATGGTCGTTAACATTGGGAATTCCTTAGAAAATAAGACTAATATTTCCAGCAAGATATATGTCAACCAATAGAAACAGGCTTCTCAACCCATACTATAAGGACTATAGTTTCATGCAAAGGAGTCAATCTAATGTAGCACGACCACTTTCAGAATAAGATGGAGGTGATCATTTAATTATCAAATCGTTAATCACCAAGAATTACTTTTATCTTTCAATAATACAACCAGGAGAAGATGTCTATATTCTCAATAGGATTACATGAATTATAACAGAGTTGTTTTATTGAGCATGTTTTCTCTTATAAAAAATTAAACTTGTTGAGTATAGACTCCTTGTTTTATTTCCATACTCATGTTCTTTTAGTTATTACTTTATGTTTTGAAACATAGTCATCTTCCTATTCGTAAGGAAGAATTTATATTTGTTAAATTTAGTTTGGTTTTAGTTCATAGATAATTGGACTCCCTCGTGAACCCTATATAGTGGTATATCCTATTGAGGAGGATATCTAGATCATGTATACATGATATATTGAATAATATTTCTATATAGATTTTGTTTAACAATCTTGTGTGTGATTAAGATGCAATAAAGAATGAATACTTTGATAGTATGTTTTTTGAGTAAGTGATAAAATAATTTTTGTGGATGTAGCAACTCAAGCAAGCCACTTGAGGTACTATTGAACCACTTTAATTTAGGTTGGTAGATTATATTATGTGTTGTGAATTCGATTCATTAATTGATAGTTTTTAGTTCATGTGATTATGAATCATGCATTATAGTTTTGAATTAAAATATGTAGATTGATACTTTGTTTAGTACTCTAGAGGTTAATTAAGTAGGACATAATGGAGTTTAACAGTTACTTGTGGTTATAGCTTTAAGCATTAAGTACCCATAGAAAAAAGGTAGTTTATTTTAAGATTATTGATTTCTATAGACACATCAAATTGACATTATGCATCACATTCGCTCATCAAATAAATAAATCAAGTTTATTTATCAATCTCCTAAAGTCATTAGTTTAAATCAAATAAATCAACTTGATCCCATCACCCTCCTTTTAATTAAATAAATCAAGCCCTTTATTTAATTAAATCCCCAAATACATTTTCCATCCTTTTCTGATTTAAATAAATCAAATATTTAAGTCATAAAAGTCAAATCATCCTAATCATCATTAAGCTAACTTAATCCTGATTAAATATAATCTAATGCATGTCACATCCTAACCACTTGCATTCTCTAGATATCTCCACTTGCACAAATAAATCAATTTATTGATTTATTAAATCCAACATTTTCACTCAACATGGAATATTCCCTAGAATTTGAAATAAAAAACAAGTGGACATGTACATCCAACAAGTCATTTATGAGCTCTTACATGGCTCTTACATGTCCCCTTCCAAAGGTCAAACTCAACATTCATTGCACAAATTTGAATTTGAAATTTCCCCC